>VYZR01127850.1:65123-76061 GCA_013400675.1 Oxylabes madagascariensis
ATTTTCATCTGGTTTTATTGTTTTTCCTTTTGTTTTACAAGTCCGTGTAAATCCAAGCTGGGAATCAGTGTGTGGCTGGCCATATTTGAATATTTTCTGAGCAAACCAACTTCTTTTCCTCTTGGAAGGCAGAGGATGTTTGTGTGTATATGAAACATTAATGCCAAGGAAGTGTGGATGTGAACAGGCTTGTCAGCTCCTGTTATTGACAGAAACTAATTACACAACCCAGTCTCAGGGCTAATACATGCACAAATAATGTAACTATAACAAGAGAGGTCTGCAAACATTCAAAATAAAATGAAAAACCACGGGTCCTAATCCTCCTCTTCCTTAAATCAACAGGAGATTTGCCTTTTGGTGTGACAGGTTGTAGCAGCATCTGTAAACCAGCACCAGGTCTGAAAAGTGATGGGGATTACTCTGTTTTCTGGCTGGTAGAGCTCAGGATGGGACTGGAGCAAACTGGGGTGGAATGGGCTGGGCAGAGCCCCTGTGTGCTATTGGGGTCAAACCAATATCCCCTTGCTGGGGGCAAGGTCACATCTTCAGAGAAGACAAGCATTGTGCTACTTTCAAGTGTCCTATGCTGGAGGCTACTAGGCTTCATAGACCACTTTCAGGACCTTTGTATCATCAAGTTTTAATATGAAGTTAATTAAAATGTGATTTATTACAGATTTCCTAATGTAGAAAGGTTTGGGATTTTTTTAGTAGTGCCATAGTGACTAAAATTGTGTGTGCAAGCACAGGAATGTATTTGTGTTCTGTCTGTACCTCAGGTTTTAATGGGGAGACTTGTAACAGTCAAAATGTTGATTATAACAGGAAAATCCAAGACTAAGGCAAATGAAAGACGTTCAAACAGCCTTTTCAATAATGTAATGAACACACGTTTTTCCTTTTAAGTTTTTGATCTAGTAAATGAGTCCATCCCTCTGACTGCAGCACTGGGGATACTTCTCAGCTTGTAAAAAGATCCTTGTGGCTATTTAGCTCCATTTTGTTTGTGCTCTCCTCTGAGCACAGAAATGCTCTTCCTGCTAAAGGTGGTTGTTGAACTCCTCTCATGCTCTATAGCCTTCCCTACAAAGCTTTACATTATAGGGTCAAAAGAGATGACATCAGATAAAAAATGAATCACAGCCCCTACATTCTCAGGTAATTCAGTGTATTAAGGAACTAGAGGAATTTCCATGGGAGTGAAATGGCAAGTAAATACCCAGTGAAACTCATGGCAGGGCTCCCACTGCCTCAAACAGTGTGAGAGCCTGACCACATTCAGGCACCTCTAAATTACTGCTTCTGTTCCAGGGAAGGTCAGTGAGGTTAGTTATAGGTAGCACAGCAATACAGAGGAATTCAGGGGCAGGGGGGATGTTCCAGGGTGAGAGGAAACAGGCGAATGAGTGAGTCCTTCTCCCTCGGCCGGGGAGTGAACAAACAACACAAGGGTTGGGACCTGATTTCTGACTGCCACTGATGGAGATGGGAAAACAAATCAACTCCAGCAACAAGGTGGAAGTGAATTTCTCCTTCTGCCTCCCCAGAGCATGAGAGAACTAGGATCTGAATTGCAGCAACAGTGGCTTGTGTCTGCTTCCTGTGTGAATGCTAATTTTGTCAAAGCAATATTGTGAGTTTTTGAGTGCTGAGCTTGGTTTTGTTTTTTAAGTGCCTTAGCTTCAAAAATAAGGGCACTACATTAAACACCTATAGGTTGGATTCGGGTCTTTAAAATGAAACAAAGTGCATTTAAAAGCTTTGCTTAAAAAAGGAAATATAGATGCTCATTTCCTTTTATATCACCCCTCTTGCTGCACTATCTGCATCCCTCCAGTAGCACTTTAAGTGTCGTGGCTAACATCTGACACGTGTTTCATTCTTCCTATCATGCAGTATTTCAAAACCAACAGTAAATTCTTTGCATAATGTATGGGCTGCTTTCCTTGAAGGAAAATTGTGCTATGCTTCAGGGACCAGGCTGTGCCTGCGCTCAGCGATACAGCCCCGCTTGCAAAGCCGAGCCGCTGCTCCCTGCTGAAGTGTTCCATGTCTCTAAATGTGGGGATGTTTTATGAGGTCCACACTCAGCCTGTGATCCAGACTGCTCCCCCACAGCTTCTTTTGCTGTCTGTCCTGGAGATGAAGGTGTGTAAAGGTGTGTCTGAAGCCCTTGCAGGTAGATCCCAGTGGGCTGAGAGGTTGCTCAACTTGGCTAGCAGTGACTGCAGGGAGCTCAGGGAAATCTTTACTGAGAATTCTTTCCCTGGAAATCTGCTGGGAATATAATTAGGCAGCGGGTCCAGGATGAGTTGCACGCTGCTACAATCAGCCTAGTTTAACTAAATAGGTTGTCTTAAGTGAGTGTAACCCCAGCTTTGGAACTGATGCAGGAATGCAATGAGAGTGCAGCCACGTGTAGGGCAGTCAGGGGTGTGGGGCTGCAGCAGCATCCCAAGGATCCCTGCACTTGGCTGTATTGTAAGAGGAGAATGACATTGAAATTACTCATACAGAAACGACAGCTGCTGGGAGGATGCTTATTTGCAGTGTGGATGTAACCATATTTTGGAGCTGCCAAATGATGTTAGGTCAAATACTCCAGGGGTCAGGCCTAATTAAGATGTTGGTATCAGATTCCAAACTAATTATGCAGGGAAAGTGAGCTCTGTATCGTTATGTGCGAGTTGTTGCATTCAAAGGTAATGCACATGGGTTTGTGTCGTGGAGGGAGACGTGATCCATGATGCAAGTGCTGTGCTGGAGTCAGAGCAGCCACTCAGCCTGAGCCAAGCAGCAAAGGGGCCAAGCAGCCTTGGTCACTCAGAGCTGCAAAAACCAATTGGACAGTGACTTATTTTTTGGGAAACAGTGGTGTGCCTGAGGATATTCCACAATCTGTCGGCTGCCTTGTTCATTGTAAATAATTCACTGTGGGAATTGTATCTGTGCACTGAGGGCACTCTGCAGCCACCCTGAGGATCATCCCCAGAGCACAGTGACCACTGCATCCCACCAGCACCAAAACCACCACAGATTATTGAAACACCTTCTAGGAGTCCTTCCTCCAGCTTACAGCAGATACTTACACTGTGGTGATGCTACTCCTGTTGTACATTTCCACCAAATATTTTATGTTGAGCCACAACCCAGTTTTTCTGAGGAGCAGCATTTAATAGTTATTCTTGATCCCTTGGACACCTGTGGCCAGTTCCACTGAACTGAATAGGTTTCAACTGGCATTGCTTAAAACAAAGGGCAGACAGACAAGATAGAAATTATAAGTGTCTCCAAGGATGTAAAAGGCCGCTACAGAAATAATTGGTATGATTTTTTTTACCCTTGTGTCAAGAGGAAACAGGTTCATACTGAAAGAGAGCCAGACTGGACATTAGGGAACAGCATTTCTAACGTTGAAGATAAGAAAAGGCGGGAATAATGCTAAAACAAGACATCACCCTCCGCATGCAGTACATTTTAAAAGGATTCAAAACTAGGTTAGACAAACATCTGGGACTATAACCCTGTGACAGCCGTGGAAACAATCTTTCTATTGCAATGCTTCCTCCAGATCTGTGGCATTCCCTGCTGCAGTCTTACAAGCCCCACATTCTTATATAAATTTCTCATGGCTCATCTTTGTAAATAACTATCAAGGGTTAAAAAGGGCAATTGTGTAAGGGTCTTGCCTACAGGTTGTGGTACAGAACGAGAACTTCTGAAACTGCCATTGTAACAAGGGACTGCTCAAATCCTAATGACATGTCATTTAAGCCAACAATTTTCTCCTCAGGCCAGTCAAATTTTGGAGTTACTGAATAACTTATTTGAACTCTCTGTGCTTCAGAGTTTCCTGGAAGAGAAGACAGCTATGTACAAATGGAGAGCAGGACAGCATGTCCTGGTTTCACAGAGGCAGCCCATGTCGCTGAGTGCGCTGTCCCTGTGGGTTTTCATCAGGGCATTAGAATGACCCAATTTTCCCCTGCTTTGCTATTATCGTCCCTTGCTTATAGGAACTGGTGATATATAAAGTCATCCTTCTTTGAAGAATGTCAGCTGCTAAGACTTCAGGACAGGTAATGGAAATTGCTGATAGGGAAAAGAATCCAAAAACCCACGGTTTCTGGACTAGTGATGCAGGTTTCTGTGGATAGGCTGCTTGGCTCATGTCCGTGACACGTTGCACAGGGTTAACTGCTTTCCAGGAGAAACAGTGAGTGAACAGGCAAAGGGTTTGAGGGGGTGGCAGCTAAAATAAAGGCATGGGTAACAACAGAGGTTGTCACCATTACGTATTCAGACCTCATCTCATGCAAGGAAGAAACCCTGATACTAACACTGCATAATAAATGCAATATAATCAGATGCTATTACAATCTAGGTCTGCTTCAAATTAAAATATTTTGGACTGAAGTTCACTTTATATATGCCTCCAAATAAAGTTAATATGTTCCCTACTTCCCCTTCCCCCTTACTTCTGTATCTTAATGAATAACAGGCTTAATCACTCCATTATCAAGATAGCCTTTTTACAGCCATGCAAATGTTCTTTGGTGTATAATTTGTACATGCTTCAATCATCTATTATCATTGTTCTTTCTAAATGAGAAAATGCAAATGTTGCACCAAGGGCCCCATCTTCACAGCTTACCAATGTAATTCCTGACAGCAACATGAAGTTGTTTAGCATAATTTTCCTGTTAATAAACTGCCAATTACAGTAATTTAGTTCTTAGTTTCCAAAGACCAAAAGGTATATGACGATTTCCAGTGCCCTCCCAATTAATGTCTCAGGTTATTATTTTGGTATGTCTGAGAAAACAGAAAAATGGGGAGGACTCAGTTGTTTAAAGATAATACCAATGCAATTTCCTTTCAAATATTCAGAAGTTTTTCTTATCTGAGAAGCAAAATGTGATTTTCTATTTATACAATCCCCTTTGCATGTGAACATTCATAGGTATAAAACAAATAAAAACAGCATCAGAGATGTCTGTATTATGTGAATGTGAGTCAGCTTGAAAAACTACCAAATAAAACTTTGTAAACGCTCTTAGAAACACCTGCCAGCAATTAAAAACTTTTTTGTTCTCACAGTAACTTCTGTTTGTTGTTCAAATTTTTCCAAAACTCAGGTGATTATGCAACACTTTATTAAAGTCAGTGGGAAACACTGCAAGAGAGAAGGGGAAGGAATATTTAAAGAAATGTTTATAGTTTGTGGGAAAGATTGAGAATTATTATGTTTAGAAGCAATTATGTTTCGAGCAGCTCTTCACATACACTGTTTTCTGATCATATCTCAACTTTTCTTATTAGACAGAACTTGCATGAAAACAGAATCCTTCTTTCTTAAAGAATTTGTCTGCTCTTCCTGCTTATTTCCCATCTGCTCCTGACATCATCATTTTCCTGATTTTTGAGGCAAGGCTGATTTTTAATTGAGGAGTAAGCAATAGAGAGTATCTTGGGAATTAAAGGTGCTACTTTCAATTCAAGTATATCAGTGAGTAAGTGTGGGAAACAAATAGTTTGATTTAAGTAGGAGTTGAAAGAAATAACTGAGGTGGATAAAGATTTTCAGTTATCTTGCTTTGGCTGATGAATTTTCCCGTCCTACTCGGAAGCAGTTTGAGAACCTGTCCCATGTTTTCTGATTTATTTTTCTTTCAAGACTCCGTGAACAGATTTTGCAAATTTTGTCTTGCATAGTTGCAGCTCAGTTAAAAAAAAAACAAACAAATACCAAAACTCCCCCCAAAATCTAAATCCTCAAACCCCAACGAACCAAAAAAAGGAAAGAGAGATTTCAGTCTTCCTACACTGTGGGATCTGCAATTGTAAGAACCTGGGCTGAGCCTCCTGTTGCCTGCAGGAGGACAGAGGCAGGCAGCAAGTGATTAGATCCCAAATGTAATATTTATTGGACATTCAGGAGTCAAGTTTGGCAAAGAAATTTCCATAAATACTTGCACTAAAGTCTGTTCTGGCTTCTCCAAACACTTGGAGCCGGCTGTTTCAGCACTGCTGTCTCTGGTCTCTGTAATGAAAATGAATTGACTCCTGTGGAAGCACAGCTAGGTCAATGCTAAGCTGTTCCTTAAATTCCACCTTCCTGCAAGCTGTGTTCAGAGCACAAAAACACAGGTAGTGCCATCACCATGTGGCACCTGTGCCATCCCCCTCTCAGGTGAATGCATCCCCCAGGACCTTCATCAGCTGAACCCAAGCAGCCCCTGTGCCTAAAGAGCTGCCCCTGCCCACTTCTTCTGGTAGCCAGCAGAGCAGTTTGCTGGCCCAGCTGGCTCAGTGCAAGATGAACATAGGTAAGGGGTGTCCTTCATCCAGAGGTGGTGGCTGGATCCAGGGTCCTGAGGCACGTGCACAAGCACTATGAGTTGTGGTTGCTTAGCCTGGAGAAGGGAAAGCTCCAGGAAAACCTTAGCGCCCCTTCCAGTACCTGAGGGGGCGATGGGAGAGCAGGAAAGTGACTTTAGGCAAGGGCCTGGAGTGACAGGACAAGGGGTCTTCCCATTGCCAGAGGCTGGATTAGATTTTAGGAAGAAATCCTTAACTGTGAGGGTGGTGAGGCCCTGGCACAGGTTACCCAGAGAGGCTGTGGCTGCCCCATCCCTGGAAGTGTTCAAGGCCAAGTTCATTATGACTTGGAGTAATCTTTTCTAGTGGAAGGTGTCCCTACCCATGGCAGGGCGTGGAAGGAGATGAGCTTTAAGGACCCTTCCAAACGAAACTAAAATTTGATGATTAACACCAGGACAATCTTACACAATCCACTGTCTACAGTAAGGCATGCTCTTTGCAAAGAAATTGCATTTTTTTTCTTCGAGGAAAAAAATCCAAGTGAGCTTTTTTGGGGACTTTAATCAAACATGGAGCACATTACTAAGCTGGTTGCACATCTTTGATGTTGATGCTCGGCCAACTCCTCCCCAGTGCAAAGCCTCAGGCAAGTGCTCCAACAAGAGAGGTTCTTCCAATGCTCTGAAAGCTAAATTGAAACTAAGTTATTGAAGTTATTAAACTTTAAGAAGGTGCAAGTGCATGTGCTAGCTAGGTACTTTTTGATAAGTATATACTATTAACAGCACTTTAAAAATCCCAACTCAAGATCTGCAGTATAGGTATTTTTCAAGATACTTTTGACTATTATGAGATTAACGGATATGGGCAGTTTGAAACTGGTACATTAATTTTAATCACTTTTCTCAGTTTGTATTAATGGGAGAGAAGTGGGCAAATCCTACAGAAAGACATGAGAATATATATACCTTATATACCTTAAAGGCATAGGTGGTGCTTATGCATTTGGGTTCAAAAATTCTTGCTAAGCACAGGAAATAACTGACAGTGGAATTTTTCAGATAGGTGCAGCAACACACTGGACAGGGCAGTGATATCTGTAACTGGCAGTGCCACTTCTCTGTTAGGACAAGCAAATTCTGAAATAAACCTGAGGAGTGAAATAATTGTTATTCTTCACACTGAAGACCTTCCTATGTGGACAATGGGAGAGTGCTGAGGTATGTTTGCCTGTGCTTTTAATGTAAGTGCAGTTTTCTGAGCATATTATGGGGTTTTTTTCACTCACTAGAGTGTTTAGTTGGTGCTGAATGACTCAGATCAATCATATCACTTTCAACTGCCTTTGATATAAATTTTATTTATTTTTTTTTAGTTTATAGGCTTGAGACTCAGGGCTCTGTGCGATTTCCTTGCTGGCCTTGAAGCTGGCAGGTGCTCTTCTTTTCTAGGCTGACCTCTCTCCCTTGCTCTCACTGTAAGCTCATTGCCATGGCCCGAGGCTGGAAAAGCCTGACAAGGGGCTGCCCTGGAACTGGTGTCAGGATATTAAATGGAACAAGGAAAGAACTTTGTGTGGGAGTGACATCCATGTGAATCTGACCAGGGGCGCCACCTCCCTGCCCACCCACATTAGGTCTGCACTTTATCCGCCTGAGGGCTAGAACCCCGTGTTAGTCACTGCTAAAATGCACCCAGCGTAGGGCAGGCTGGGGGCTGCTGCCATCCTGCTGCCTTTGTGCTTCCTCATCAGGCAGCCCCGAGGTGATATAGCACAGTGGGATGGGATGGGATGAGCGCTCATCACTAGGAAGCCTGCAAATGTTTGTAGTTATAATTAGGAAATGTTCTAACACTCCTATTAACCTGATTGATGTGAAATCTTGCTTAGGCAGAAAACTGATTTTTCCCCAAGTGACTCCAATAGAAGAGCCATTTAGATTGAAATGGAACTTAAAAGGAGTGCAAATTACTGATGATCCCTGTAACCAATGAACAAATAATTGGTGCATCTTCAAGGGTTTGTAGTGATGAGAGAAACCCCCAAATGAGGATGTTATGAGAGTGACACTTTTTTATCCTATAGGTAGGACCACAGCAGTGTCTGCATGGACGTGTGCTCCATCCTACACCAGGCCGTGCCACTGGTCCAAAGCAAAGCTTGTTGACACTGCCCCATCCATACTCACTATCAAATTTAGGACATGTCTATCCCAAAAGGACAAGATCATTCTATAATTGTGAGCAGAAGAACCAAATAAAAAGCTAGGCTGGCTTTACCAGTGCACTGACACAGGTGTGTCATTCAGGACCAGGCTGGTGTTTGTGTGCTGTTGAGCTGCCCTTGCCACACTGGGTCAATGTTATTTTCTACTCCTCTGTACCACCTTCCATGGCACCATGAAGATGTGCCCTCGCTAACCTAACAGAGGCATAAAGAAATCTGCTCTCTTTTCAATATCATTCTGGGAGAAAATGGCTGCTTTTCAGAAATAAAATGGTTTCTGTTCAAGGTTTTCCCAGTACAAATGCACTAGTGATGCAGCTGAAGCTGTGCTCTGGGTCTCTGCACAATGCAAAGTTTCTGACCTAAAGAGGAGCTTGTGTGCCCAAAAGCATTTTTGTTCTTTAGGTGTATTCACTGGTTTAATAAAAGCGCATAGCTCTCCATGCAAACCTTGCTGTCTAAGCCATGAATTAAACTCCTGTGTTCAAAAGGACTTGATACTGACCTTAAAGCCCTTAAAACCCTGTTAATTTTAGGCAGACTGAAAAAGATATATAGAACCAGGGTGGATCATGCTTCGCTTGTACACAGGCAAACAAAGTTCTGTAGTATAATCAAAGGACAAAAATGAGCTCTAAGCAGAGGCAATAGAGAATCACAATGACAGTTATTTGACACCACTTTGTCCCATGATTACTTATGTGTTAGTTGAAGCCACAATAATGTTAAAGTCACCCTCACTAAACATACAACACTTTGTATTTTGACAGCAGTTCATAAACATTAATGAATTAAGCTGAAGTAAACACTTCTCTGAGATCAACCTTTTCTGAACAGAGCTGCAAAGGCAGATTAAAGGCAATGAGGAGCACATTGCAGTTCAGGAACATAAAACCACTCATCACCTGTTCAGAACTTGAGGGGAATAAAATTTGAACCTTCTGTATGCTGTAGACCCGTTAATGAAGTATCAGAAGTGACTTTTATGTGCCTTGTAATTTGAACATTACACTAACGTAGGTAGGAAGGGTCAGGATAAAAATGTGGTTCAAAAGGACCTTGCAAATCTCAGTAATTTTGGACTTACAGAAATAGAGAAAATCTATGGTTATGTGCTTGGAAAAAAAATGGAAGTTTTACCCCAAGTGAATCTTGTATCTCACTGGTTAGTTGCCAAAATCCAGGAGATGCCACCTTCAAGGTATATATTAATTTAAAAATAACCCAGGGTGTGAACCAGTGCAGCACAGCAGCAACTGATATGAGTGATGGTCAGCAGAGTGTGGCAAAACAGGGGGTTTTGATTTCTGTAAAGAAGGCATGCAGAACTGTGTGCTGACCATGTGTGTTTTGGCAACAGCTGCTTTTTTGGGTGACCCCTGGGCTCAGCAGAAGCAATGTTTTCTTTGTCTGAAGCTGTGGTCCCAATCTGTGCCCTGGGGCTGCTCCCACCCATGGACAGAGCCAGGGAGCACCAGGCTGGCTGTAGGAGGTGCAAAGTACTCACAGGCCAACTTTTTAAAGATCCTCCACACACAAGTGCTACTTGTCTGAGTTTGGGCCAAGGAAAACTCAAATATCTGGAAGTTTTTCTGCTGAACACGCAGGAACTCCTGAAAGCAGACTAAATTCCCCAAAAAATACAGATGAAAAACTTTCTTAGCATCTTAATGATCCCTTTGGGAAAGCTGGCCAAGTCAGACAGTAACATTCAGTAAATCCTTGTTATCTGTGCTTGCTTTACTAATGAGCCTGAGTATCATATTTAAATCCCTGTAGCTGTGTCTCATATATTGGCCGCTGTGNAAATTATTATTTGTAGATTTAGGTAGGTCTGTGTCCCCTAAGGCCATAAGTAAAATCAACAGGCTCAAAGCTATGCTGAGGCTGTGTTTGGGAAGCAGTGCTTGGTCCCTCTGTCCTAAAGAGGGACTGGGACTGTGACTGCTGTGAGGAAGGCAAAAGGATTTTAGAGTGAAAACACCCAGCCAGCCTAGCAGATAATTGTACTTTTCACTTCCAGCCTCTGGGAATACTCCTAAATAAGATAGAAGAAACAGCATGGGCGGTTATGAAGAGGCTCGCAGGGAAGGTGTGCTTCTAAGTGAATTGTTGGTTCTGAGAGCACAGGCTGTCTTTGTGTGCAGGAGTTTTTATGTCCTGCTGCCTCATTATCTCAGTAACTTACTATAGTTTTATGTCTGTGTTGTGCTGCAAATGGACTGCCCATAATCCCCTTTTTATAGACTTAATCTGGTGGGTGATAAATGCCTATGGATTCAGCACAGCATCTTCCTCTTGGTGGTGGGTGCACAGTGAGCGAAATGTTGGGCAATACTGAAAACTTTGGAAAACCTACAATTCAGTTACTGCTGTGGCAGCAA
>VYZR01127858.1:23462-36628 GCA_013400675.1 Oxylabes madagascariensis
AGACTCCCACCTAACGTAGATCTCTGATGTCATCTCTTTTCCACTACCTTCACCCAGTCTTTGAAACCATGCTAAAATAAATGAAGTCAAAGGTACCACTGGCACAGAGGTTACATCCATGTCAGGGGTCAAATGGTAAAGATGTCAGGCTAAAAAGTCACTGAAATGTTTAAGTGAGCTCCAGCAACAGAATGCTGGACACACAACACCACCTTATTTCTTGTACAGGCCCAGGACAAACACAGAGTGCAAATGAGAAGAGAAAAGAACTACTCACTAATAGTGCATGCTATGAGTGTATGAACATGAGCAATCCCTCTAGGAACAGTGAGAATACTGGTTCTAAAAGTATTTGTAGAGCTGCATCTAAGAGAAAAGTAATCCATGAAGCTTTCTATCTCATTGTCCTGGTTTTGTCTGGGGTATAGTTAATTTTTTCCCTAGTCCCTGCTACAGTGCAGCGTTTNCCAAATCTCTTTGGTATCATTACAAGATTAGACAATGACTGGGTAATTTAATTTTACTTAAAGATAGCCAAAGAAAAGCATTCTCTCTAGGTATCTCTACAGCCTAAGTGCAAAAAAAAAAAAGTTAGTAAGATTTTCATAACCCCAAATGATTTTTTTCTAATGAATATATAACTAATACAATAACAATTCTTAGGTTATGAAAAATTTTTAGTAATTATAAACTACGGCACAAAACTGCCATACATGTTTATTTAAACAGGAGGAATGGAGGAATAAATTATTCCTCCATTATTAAATGGAGGAATAATTATTCTTCTTCATATTAACATAAAATAGAGACTTGCCTCCTTTAGTTTAATGTCAGTGGAACTGTGCAGTTATCTTAATATATATGGGGGTGTCATTGGAATTTTTCACTCAAGTATCAGGAGATCTGAATGCAACGTCTGCCTACATCACACACACATGGTCCTCTGCCACAAGTAATCACGTCATTGACTCCTGCCCAACTGATCAGGGCTCAATGAAACAAGACTTTGGCCTTCATTTCTTCTGTTGGAAGACTATTTCTATCAGAAGGTTATTTATTACCTTGCTCCCTTAATAATTAGAGACCTATCTTAAAATATACACCTGACCAGCTTATTTATATTTGTTCCCATGTCCACCATTTTTTTATGCATTAAATGAAGTTTCTTCCTCCCCCTCTCCCTTCCAATGGCAGCCATGACCTCTGTTATTAGGTTTGACTTTGCCAAATAAATCAAATACCTTTTAAATTTCCTCTTCTTTCTTCATTCATTTCACTATCCTATTATATTTCGATACTTTGCCTGTTCCTGCCTGAATTCATTCTTTCATGAACATAATGACCACAACTGCGAAATATTTCCTTTTCTGTACTGGAAAATTTCCATTCTTTTAGCCAAGCCCTGGGGATTGTGCTTATCTTTCTCCCCCTCTCACTCCAGCACATCATACAGTGGCTCGCCTGTAACTAATACACCCAAGCCTTCCTCTTTGTTTGCTAATTCTTACTGTGTGATATGCTGATTTGTTTCTATGCTGCTAGCTTTGCACCATCAGCAAACATAATTTAAATACTCCTGCTTTTTGTGCTAGCATAAAAAAATCAGATTCTTGGAGGTCCTAGACTGTGCTGCACAAGTAACACCATTTCAGGAGTATCTCCCTTCATATCAGTTCAACCTGATGGTGCCTCCATATGAACTGCTGACAATTCCCAGTTTCACAACTTGCTTCCCAAGAATCAACATATGGATTTTTTTACTTGTTTGACCTCGTTTCCACTCCTTAATAGGTTTTACTGATTATCATCTTTACATCATTGGATACCAACCACACAGCTGGCTTAACTTAAACAGGCTTAACATCTGTAGAATAAGATCACCAGTTATTTAAAGATACTATTTGCATTCTAGTGCACTACTCTGAGTATCTTGCCAGTCTCCTTGAGTTGTTAAAAAGAAATCCTGAAATACTCTTCATTAATGTAACCCAGAAGAGGAATCTGTTCCTTCATGACCTGTGTTTGTTGCCCTGGAAGCAGCTGCTGCATAATAGCGGGGTTCAGTACAACAACTCATTCCCAAGAAGCTGGGGAGATTGTCTCTACACAGAGGACTGAATGAAGAATGGATTTTTCCACACTGTCACTGCCGATGAAATGGGATTTTCAATTACAATACTTCGCACAGATCAACCTGCCCAGGGAAACCTATGCTCCAACAGAAACCTAAGTTCCAGTGCTGCCAAGCAATATATGCTCAGCACTGCATTTGTCAAACCATTTCCTCTTCTAAGAGTTCATGTGTCAGTCTTGAAAAAGGCTTGCTCTTCTACTACCTTCCTGATGGAAATGTGAAAAGTGCAACTTANACCCACTGGTACCAACTGTACATCTCAGTTTTATCTCATCTTAATCAAATCACTAATTTTCTTACATAAATCCTCAGGAATATCATAGAATTTTGTTCTTCATAGGAGCTTAATTCATTGTTTTCTTTCAAACATTTAAGTCTGTCTGCACTTATCTAAGTACACTGTGACCACTAAATCACACAATACATCATCTCTTTGTCAGTATCCTAGACAGAGAAGATCCTCTGAGAATATGCTTACAACATAAAGGTCACTCTGAAAGTTGACTAAAGGCATGAATAAAAAATAAAACATTTAGTTAAGCCCTTTGGGGAGACAAGGTTGCCATTATCCTTCACTGTTTAAGTTCTTCAACTGCTTTTCAACACTATCGTGACATCAGACAGAGAGTTTAATGGCAGCTCCTGAGTATATATAGAATCAAAGCCAAAATTCAGCTTACTAAAGTTTCGGAAAGTTACACAGCAGTGAGAGATTAAGAATCATTATATACTTGGCAAACTGACCTATTTCCAAACGATGCTGTCACAAGATGATATGTGCAGTGGGCGTATTTTAGCCAACAAAAGCTAGCAAAGTGCCAAGAGCTGCTGAATTTCCTGTTAAGAATTAAGAGCCCCTCCACACACATTTCCCAGCACAATATATGGCCCATCTTTTTGTCAGCCCAAGTCTCCCTTGAAAAATTAGGATTGAAAAAAATCACCAGGCACCATTTCTCATGAAAGGTAAGGAAATTAAAGGAAATGAAAGAAGCTACAAAGTAAGAAGAGCTGATCTGAGGGTCTCACTGGTTAACATGGTTCTGAAGTAAAGTGCAATTCCAGTTTTATACTTGGTGCGTGATTATTCTGTAAAACAGGAGTGTGGAAATGTAAAAGTATGCAAGACAAATGACATTTTATCTTTAGACATAATCATCCCTCATGGGTGTCATCCCTACTTATCAATTAATCACTAGAGCATGAATATCCCAAGACAAGGCTAAAAATGGGATGTAATTTTTCACTAAATATGCTTGAAACAGCCAGTACATTTCACAAAGGAAAGAAGAGGTTTGTGATCTATTTGGTAGCTGCTTCCCAAAAGCAGCTCAACCTCACAGAATCTGAATGAAGATTCCTGACACTGACTGCAGTGATGGCTTGTGCCAGTCATCAGCAGAAACCTCAAGGTTTATTTACGTAACTGCAAGTGAGTGCATTGCCAGGACTTACTGAGTTATTGCTTTCTGGCTAAGTTAACAGCAACTGAGCAAACAAAGTTCTAGCCATTGCAAACACAAAACAACATGTATTAGCATAACCCTCTTAGTGAAAATGTGACTTGGTGAGCCCCTGAAACTTGGCACTTGTGATTTTATGAGCCTACCCTCACTGTCTCAGCTAGTCTAGACAACATGAAACTTGTAAAAAAAGAAAAGTCAGTATTTCCAATCAGCTAGCAAAAACAACAGGCATAGGGAAACAAATGTCTGTCTCTCGAGTTCAAAATTCATGTGCCATACAGATGCATAGTTCTGGTTTATGAGAGTCTACACGTTCCGGTACCTGAAAGCAAATTTACTGGTCTGATGGTCAGCGGCTGATGTATGTTCTATCTTCCTGGTGTTGCAAGGGAGGTTAGCTAAGCAGCATCCTATCCAATCATTCATTTAACTGTACTGCTTTGCCTCACAGTAAAAGTTGTCTGGATCTATTAAGTGTTGATTTTTTTATTTAATTTGGCAGAATCAGCAATAAAACACACAAAACCTCAAGAACTTGACTTTCCTTATTTAGACACCCACAGGGAAAAATTCTAAATTCACGTATCAACCTTGCGACTTGATTAATAGAAAAACCACTACCTGTTCAGAGGCTCTGAAAGCAAAAGGCAGTTGAAGAAGCTGTATAGTCATCAGCAGGAAAAGATTGAAATTCCACCATGAAAAAAGTTTTAATTTCTTCTGAGTGTACAGCTTATCTGCTTTTGCGCACAATAATGCTACCAGATCTGTTACCTAGACCACGCCACTGCTTTTGAGTTTAACTCCTAAAACCAAATACTAACAGAGGAACATCTTTAGGATATGGCATCCCAGCAATTCTCAATCACATATTTAGAGGAAACTGGAAATAAAAAGAACAGTATTTTTTCAGTAGGAAAATCCATGAACTCTCTTTTTAGCAGGGGAAACACGAAAAATCAAGACTCAAAAAAAGTTATTACTGGTTTTCTAACAAATTTACTGATACTTTAAATTAATGATTTAAATATAAAATGGTCATAATGCTGAAAATCTAAAATTGACACCTAATTATTAACATCTACATGTATTTGGTTTTCATCACTAAACTTTGAAAATTATGACACATTAATGTAATAAGCTTCTAAGATCAAAGTAGAAAGCATGAATGAGCCACAAAAAGATTATTTGATTTTGATTTTTCTCCCTATTAATGACCAGAGTCTAGTTCTGCTTACACTGTTAACTAACAGGTTTCTGTTATTTATTGTCGACAAAATCAAAATTGGCTCATTAGACAGTAAGACAGTGCTACACCTAGCAAAGAATAAGACAACAAACATAATATGGTTAACTTAGAACAAAGAACAGCTGAGGTAACTGATGAATTACAAAACCTTCTCATCAATTTTGATTACACAAGGAAAGTTCCCAGAGTAGTTTAATATATCCAGTTACACATTTTTAATTTTTTAAAAAAATTCTGGCTACATAATAACAGCTTCCCCTCCCACCCCCTTCCCCACAAACTGAATATGGGTCAAATTCTCAAAACTGCACTTCAGTCCTTAAAATTCTGCTGTCTTCATGATGCCTAAAGTGGTCCCTGAGAGAAGTGCATGAGGGCCCTTAGCCTACACTGCTCAGCAAACAGAAATATAAAACTGACAATATAAAACAAAATTACAAAACATTATCAAGAAACCGAGATGCAGGTCCACAATGAACAGTGGGGAGAGATGGTCCAAGGAGACAGGCAGCTGCTTCCCTACAGCATGTCTGTAGTACAGAGTACTACTGCAAGAAGGGTGTTGCAGCCTACTTAAATCTATGAATAAATCTGTCTTGAGAACACGAATTACAGCATAAATATCAGCACCCTTCTGAGACACGCAATTCTTGCAACCACTCTCCCATCTGTGATTCTTTTCATTTAAAATTCTGTAAATGAACAATAGCCTATGAAAGCCATTGTGGGGTCATTTAGTTTCATATAGAAATTTGCATTTCAGTTACTTAATTGGAATCCCAAAACTGTCACTTGTGAATACTCTTCTCTGGTAATTTTGTTCAGACAGCAACCATATGAAAGATTGTCAGAAATGCTTCTGAATTATTAAAATACAGTTTTTAAATAAAGGCAAAATGCAAAAACTAACTTTCCAATCCAGGTTGTACTGGCTGGACAGTTGTACTTGTTGTACTAACCACTGCTCCTAGGCAGACAGCATCAAGATTGTTGCTAGACACTGAAACACAACTTCCCATCTAAAGAATAACATGGAGATCTTTACTTAGAACAAATATTACAATTAAGTGAATGACTAAAGACATTATTTCCTAAACCAATGGTCAGCATTTGTACATGGAATCTTGCAATAAAATGGAGAAGCCCAGCATGCACATTTACACTGTTGAAGAAAGCACTAGTATTTGTATTTGATTTACTACAGTAGACTTTTGCAAATTAGCCCAGACCAACCAGTTTTGAAGTCTGGATATCTCTCAAAACATAACAACCTGCATCCAAAAACATTAACAAATATCTATTTCAACCTATAAAGCCATACTGAACATACTGCAAATTAGTACTTCTCAAAAGGATTGTAATGCTTGTTCTTTTACATCTCTCATGTTACATAACAACTCCTAGAAATAAACAAAAAATGCAGGACAGTATCAAACAGTCTTTGCACTTTCCTAACTTGTCTACATGGCAGTTACCTTCTTCTTGGAAAAATTCATTAATATAAATGTAGAGGCTTGCATATTTGTCCTGAGTAACAAGTTACTGCATGTATTATGAAAGGTGTGTGTAGCTGGTAACACTTTGCTCAACACACTACAGGGAACAAACCAAATAACACAGCTACAATATACAATGTAATACTTACTATTTATATGTTTCTGAACGAATGTATTCAAAAACATGAGATACTCCCAGCTGGAACTGATCAGCAATAGGGGTAACCCAGGGATTGTTCTCCGCTTTGAAGACTTGTTTTTGACCAGTCAAATCCAAATTACCTGAAAGAGATTAAACAAAACATCGTATGAAAAATATTTGAAACATGAAAAATTTGAAAGAAATAACTTGCTGTGAATGTAAAAACCTTTCATTCGTTTCAGAGAGCACAACCATAATAAAAGCAATTATTTCAGTCTTAGCAAAGAGGAATAGAAGGATACAGTAATTCCCACCATGATGGATACAGTTCCACTCTGTTTCAGTGCTGCTATACACTGCAAAACAGGGCTGAACTCTGTCCATTTATTTATTAAATTAGTTTTAAGTGTGACTTGATAATGCACGTGTTCACTATCTCCACTATGATCTGCAGGAATGAAAGGAGAATGACTCTCTGGTAGAAGTCTGCTCTGCTGAAGCTTGGCATTGCAAAGCATTCCTCAATCCCTGCTCCAGTGGCTTTTTGCGTTCCCAGCGCCCAGTATGTTGTCTGCACCAAGATCACGCTGTGATCTGTGGTTAGAGTGACACACTCTCACAAAAGCAGACAGACAACGCCATTCTTGTAACGTGGCAGTTTTACCTATTCTGTTGACAGAAGATGTAAGAGATCTGTCATGGGCTTGCTCAGGGTTATTTGCTCATTTTGTAAAAGTTTACCACCCAAGCCCAAAAACAGCGCACGCTCCACTGAAACTCCTCATGACTATGGATACAAAGGGCTGAATTCCAGGACAGTCTAGCCACTGAAATATTTTCTGGTGTTCTATAAATTAAGAAATCTGTGGCACACTTACAGTCTATTTTTGTGAATTTTACAATGAAGAGAGGCCTACCCTTCCACCATAAATCAACAATAGCTAAACCACAAGAAGATAAAATAATCTTTAACTGTGGGGAACAAAACAAAAAATATTTACAGCGTTTTGGAGACTGACTAAGCCAAGCTGCTGGTGAAATCTGAAATCAACCTGACACCACAGCTTTCCAAAATGAAAGGGGCTGTGCAAGTGCAGGCAAGGGGGCTGCTGCAAGCCCCGCGCTCACTGCTCACTTTGGCTACACATTCTGCACGACAGGTAATCCTTGGCGTATTCCTCTCTGTAAAAGGGGTTAACACAATAAAGACAGGCCATTATACGGTGTGAAAAGATGCCAAGCATCTCATACCGGCCTATCACAGAGCCACCGTTACCTTAACAAGCTCATCTGCCAGCTGTCTGTGGCAGGCCGGGCTGAGCCCGCAGCGGCAGGAGCATCCCCCACAGCCGTCAGTCAGGCAGCGGCCGCCCGCCGCCGCACGCTTCAGTGCACCGCGTCTGCTTTATTAAGGGACTCGGCAGCCCTGCTCTAACAAGCAGCAGGAAAAAGGATTAAGTACTGTGACAAAGAGGACCTAATAAGCCAGAAAGCAGTGTGTCTAAATCTGTGCTGGCTGAAGGCTCGGGCTGGCGCTCTCGCCATCCAGCTCTCACGCCGAAGCTGCTGGGGAAGGTGGCCAGAGCGGCGATTAGCCCTACCCCGCTGACCAGGGCTGCTGGGAAGATCATGTTATCAACTCAGGGGCTTGCTTTGCAATTGCAAATTGGATTTCCCATTTTATTACCTACGAAAAATCCTGTATGCTGCTCTCTGAAACTACATTGCAAGCACTCTGTAGGTGGGGCATCAAGGTAAAATGATCAATCTGCGTACTACTAAAAAAGCCAGTTAAATTTGGGGAGGCAAGCTTGGCCCCATCACAGGTCAAATTCAATGTTGCTTAAAGGAATAAGTCACATGTGCCCAAAATCTCAATATTTGGAGTCTCAGCTGAATCCTCTTGTCCCAAGCTGTGTCAGAAATTTACCATCCAGGGAAGGCTGCTGCATGTTTCCATTTCCACAGCACAGTGTCCCCACTTCCATTTCAAATACCACATGGCCAATTTAAACGTAATTAATTGTAATAATTACTTCTCTACTACAGCCAAAGGAATCTTACAGCAAAACCAAGACTTCTCAAGCAGAATAACCTGTAGGCCCCCATGCCAAGGTAACAGCTTTATTTTCCTTTGTCTTCTCTTTTTTCCCTAAACACTGGAGGCAGGTACAAATATTTCTTTTCACCTTCAGAGGGAAGCAGAGGCCCTAATTAATCTAATTACAGATGAAACTGAAGTGCACAAAAATCCAGCATCCGCACCAATATCCACCCCTCCCTGCCCAGGACGTCCTTCTGGGAGCCCTGCCAGCAGCAGCTGGCCTGGCAGCCCATCCCACTGGCCACCTAGAGCTGGAGTGAGAGCCTAGGGATTTTAAGTGAAGAATTTAATAAGTGTGGTAGTGAGAAAAGGAACAACTTGTCTGTCCTCATGGCAAGCACCAAGTTCTCACAGGTGAGTGAAGGAGGGTTGCCCTACAGAAGACAGGAAGGACAGGGCAACCAGTCCTTTAAAAACCCCCTGTTGGATACCAAAATTTCCATCTGGAAATGAAGGTCAGAAATAGGCAGAAAAATAAGCAGGATAAGAAGTTACAGGGAGAGTGCCTCACCTCACCAGAACTCAGTAAGAAATGGAGTCTAACCCGCCTGACACAAGGCAAGCCATTTGAGCACAAAGAAGCTCCGTAATTAAAAATGAGACAGAAGGGAAACATGTCTCTCCTGCATCACCATACAGAGCTTGGGGCCAGATCCTGATGTCCTTTCTGTGCTTACCGCTAAAAAATCCATGAATCAAGGGCGTACCTGCCTAATTCTACTCTGGCTGCAGGAGATCCAGGAGTCCCAAGCACAAGGCCAAAGTCTCAGTAACATCTCAGGAACAGTATGTGCCAAACACACAGGAGCAATGCATGGACCCTTCTGCTGCAGTGCACAGGACAAACCCAGCAGTGTGGAAGAGACAATCACGCTTGCCTGAAGCAATGGCTGTGGCACCAGGCTCACTGCAGGAGTGCTCAGCAGCCAGACACCTCGCACGTGTCCCTGTCTCCCAACTCCAAAAGTCTCCTTGCCTAGGTGATTTTTTTATGGCAGCACTATGTTAGAAAATGCTGTTATTCCACTCCTGCAGCACTAGAGCCAGGGAAAAAGCCACAGCACATGTGCCTTCAAGGATACTGTCTAACAGCAGCATCAGCAGAACACTGTCCCCAGCGCTTTTGGAAATTTATAAACTGTTCGATCACATCAAATCCCTCAGATACTTTTAGTAAGCAAAATACAGAATTACCTCTAGTAACACTCCAGCACTGAAGATTCAATCACAAAATATATTAGGATAGGAGACTGTATTGGTCATTGCTGTTCTGTTCTTTCCATCTATCTATTAAAAAATATTTATCATTTCTGTAATTTGGCATAATCATTTCACTAAAATTGTATTTCTTCATTATGCACTTAATGTTCTTGCTATTTTGTCATTCTGAAAGAGATCAGCTCCCCCAAAAGGCATCACAGTCATATGCCTCTGGTAAGTGAGGAGGAACAGGCCATCCTCAAGGCTACTCAGCACAGCCCCTTTCCTAGGGCATAGAAGTGTTATTCAAATTATTTTTGAGTGCTTCTAGAATTATTTTAATAAATCATCAAAACTATACATCCCAGAACCCAGATTTAACATGCCTGAAGAACCTTCTAAGTCAAATGGATACTTTTTTTACTCTATCTTGAGTAAATATAGATTTCCAAGTAGGAAGACTGCAAAGTGGACACTGCTGCTACCAGCAAGTGGACAATGAAAAGAGAACAGAATCTGGAAAAGAGAAGAGCAGAGATCAAACGGCTGACTGCTGTGGACGACCTGCATAGAATGACCAAAAGCCTTCTAAGAGGAGCCATCTGTGTGGCCTTAGAAATGCCTGATCTTGGCATTTTTATTTCTGTCTCAGCACTCATCGTATCTGAAGATGATCTTGAACCCTTAAGTTTGATTGGATCCCTGTGATTTAACTTCGTTTACCTCACCTCAAAACCAACTAGCTCCTAAAGCCCAACTACTAAGCTGTGCAGACCTGAAAACTGTCGACTGCCCAAATCTCTTGTTAGCTGCCACCTAGGAGCTACAGTAAATAGATCTACACCAAAACTCTTGAAAACTCAAGTGCAAAATCAAAGTGTGCATATTTTTAATTTTAATGTTTTGTAACTTAGGTCATCCATTAACAAAAAATACCATTCATTTATCACTTCATAAACTCAGAGAGTCTACAGCCATGGGTGGGCAGAAGGGGCACCTCATATGACAGTGGGCACACCTCATCCTGAGAGACATTTAAAGGATAAGAAGGCAGCTACGCTTTCCTGTCTCCATGGATCTATCCTGCACTTGAGCTGAAACATGATCATTAATGTTTCTTGTTACTTTCCTGCAGTGCTGTTGAAATAAAAAGTGGTTTGTGTGAACATTCATGTTTTTCTCAAATGCCTTCAAAGGTCAGAAAAGAGCTCATAATAGAAAATCAAATGCTGCCTCCCACAGTTGTGTTTGCAGACAGTGTCAGAGCCAGTAATAACACTAACCATCACTTTGGCCAAGGGTGCCTTCAGACCTCCCAGGCTACACCTGCCCATTAGACCTAGCCTGCAAGCACCCCTTACATATACAGCTACAAGCCCCTCATCCTCTTGTGATGTATGAGATAGAAAGTGTGTAATATTTATCCAACGGATGTATATGGGAAGGATAGTAAGGTATGACTAGTGTACATAGGCATTACTTCAATACATACAAGAGGAAACAGAATGAGCACAAACCTGGCTTGTCCTTTTCACTTGAATGCCCCCTGGCAACACTTTAAATACTTTCAAAAATTAAAAGGTGAAATTAAGTAATTAAACAACTCTGACATTTGAGAACTGAACATTGGCATTCAGCATAAAAAACCTGATCCTAGCTGTAAAATGCCAGATCAACGCTTCTTTGTAATGGTTTAAAGTCATCCCCAGTGGAGCTTCATTAAAATCAATGGACATAATTTTTAGTCTGTATACTGGTGAGTTTCACATCTGTGTCCTGTGCTCTGACTCACCTCGCAGCCTACACTCTGTTTCACTGACCTCAAGGAGAGCCTTCAAGCTGTAACACATCCCTTTTAGCGATTCCTCTTAAGACTGCAATTCAAACGTTCTTTCCCTTTACAACAGAAAGGTCTTACTCTCTGTCATACAGATAACAGGAGAAACAAAATTAGTTTTAGTAATTTATTTAGATATAAATACCTTTGAATCCTGTTTTATTAAATGCTAAGTAAGGGATCAATCCACTGCACTAAATTTAAACTTAGGTTGTACGTAAAAATATGTCTGTCCTGGCTTGTTTTAGATTTGCTTTACACTACAGGGCTTATAATTTTTATTACTTTTTTGGCATTTGCTTTGTCTCAATAGAGAGAGAGACTGTTTAAAGTGTGGGGGGTGGAAGAAATATAATGACTATTATGTCATAAAAAGGATACCAAAGCAATTAATTGTGAATGATAATACCTATGAAAAACCCGAAAATGTATACACATTTCTATGCCACAAAGTATTATCAAAAGCCAATGATTTTTACCCCAATCTTAAGCACATGTAAGGTCTTGCACCAGTAACTCATATCACTCCTATAAACAAGTAAGATCATCTCTGCTTTGAAGATATAACACTTTTGAAGGATTAGTAACAGAAGACAGTAGATTTAAACAGTATTTATACAGGAGCAGTAAGACAACAAAGAGCAAAGTCTTCTTGTACCTACGTGCAATGTGACTCAATCTCTTTGGAACCAGCAGAATTATTCACGGAAATATTCAGTATGATAAACAAATCTACATCTCTATAGCGTATGTCAAAAATACAAATTTGCTTACTGATGAGCTCCTATGCACTAAGAGAGAACAACTAAGTTTGGTAAATCTAAACCTAGAATGAAACGCCTCCAAAAGATCAATCCCAGCAACACTTCTGCCCTCTCACCCCTACACCCTCATACTGAAGAAGGTCTAACAGTATCACTTCAAGTCACCAGCAGTTCAGAGAACCCTGAAATAGCATTTGTGGTGGTTTTACATTATATGGGAAAAGGTTCAAGCCTCAGATAAGAAGAAATCAGATTCAGTACACGCAAATAAATGAGGTACTCCAGAGCATCCATCACACAGAAGCAGGCTGGAAGTCTTCNCATCACTGTCAAAATACATTCTTTACCTCCATGCTGAACTAAGCTGACTTAGTTCTAAAACACTGCTGCTCCCTCTGCCCATCTACAAGGGAGAAAGACCACCTGTGCTTTCTTCTCATGGCGTGAGTGAACGTCAGCAGCCAAGCCTTCTCTCACTTTTTACTTTGATAGGTNCTTAGATGTACATGGTGATTTCCAATAATGAGTTCAGAGATGAGATCCCAACTTCAGCATTGACCTGAATACATACAATATATACATCTGTGTCAGTTCAACAACTGAAGAGCTTACAAACACATTTCAAACAGAAAAACATCTGGTCTGAAAAACAACAGGAGACGGAGACTGCCTGTTGCATCTTGTCCTAATGGTTCATCACTGTCAAAATACATTCTTTACCTCCATGCTGAACTAAGCTGACTTAGTTCTAAAACACTGCTGCTCCCTCTGCCC
>VYZR01127863.1:15514-38462 GCA_013400675.1 Oxylabes madagascariensis
TTTTTTTTTTTGAATACTGTACTCTGCAAAAAATGAAGAGTAGAGTATCAGCCATTTGTCCCAGGACATGATGAGTTAGGAGGTTTTTACTGGATGAGTTTGTATTCTCTGCTCTGATCACTGTTTTGTTTTCCATTGATCCTCCTGTGTTAATAAAACCCAGTCTAGAGTGAACAAAAGCTCGCTTCTTGTTCAAGTAAGAAATGTGCCGAGTGCATACCATATCATTAACATAAAAGTTTTTGAAATAATACTTCTTTCTAGACAGACTGTATTAATTGCATCAAGCTTTTTACAGCAGGGTGGTCTAATCTAGCTCTTCTCATTGGCTGACTCAAGTTATAAAACCAACATAAAATGAATACGGTGATACAATAGATGGAGGAAAAAGTATTCTTTTAAAATCTATGATTTAGTTACAGGGACTGCTTTTATCTTCACTGTCACCTTAATCTCTGCCAAGAAAACACCAGACTAGTTAAATGAAGCAGTAAGTAGAATTTCAGTAGCCAAGTAAATTGATATTAACTTTACAAGATGACTGTGATTTTCAGAATGTCCTAATGACTAACACAGCTGATTCCTTGAAGTAGCAGGAGCTTGTTCCTCTCTTCTGAGCTATGGCCCCATGCCTTCCTCTGTTTTAGACCTTAAATTTAACAGCCTTGTCCATTAATCACTGCTGTCCATGCTCACTTGCTGTTTTTATACATGCAACTAAGTATCATAATTGTTTTCCACCTCCTTCCATCAGCCTACATGTGGGAAGAAAGCAGTTTCACTGGTTAGATGAATATATGCGTATTGGACAGATTTAATTATCTTTACAGAGGTATATAAAACCCTCACTCTTAGGCCCAGGTCCAAAGAATTTGGACCAGGTATATATCTGAATGCAGGCACAGGGGATAAATTATTCTCTGTGGCATTACAATCCCTTTTGTTTTATGCTGATTACGATCCTCTTCCTGGGGCTTTTGCACCATAGTATCTTCAAGGCAGGGACTTTGTTCTTTGGAGAGCACACTGTAAAGTGCTGTGCACTTCTGCGCTGAGATTTTCAATGCTCATTTCTCGTTAACTTTAATGGGAAATGGGCATCCAAATCTCTTAGGCAGCTTTGACAATTTAAGCCTTAATGTACAATATTAATAAATCAGCATCATAAAAAGAGCCTTATGAAGATGTATTGTGAAAAAATAGCCCCACAAAAAGCATAGCAGTGTATGTGTGCATGCACACAGACATATACTTTTCTTTACATAATTATGTCTCTCAACAATCATTTGCATGTCTCTGTTATGCAAAAAAAAAAAGTGTGCGTTTTATAGTTACTCTGAGCAGTTGCAATTCATTGAAATGAAATAAAAAGCAGGCTCAAAAAAAGCACCCTAATCTGGCAAGGGGTAAAGCAAAATGAATGCTTTGCCCATTTATATTTTAGATCCAAGCTACACAACCCTGTGAATTTCATTACTCTATTCCAACTTCTAATTAAATAGGCACTAAAAACATTTGAACGGGAGAGCCCAATTCAACTGACAAAAGCTTCTGGGGCAAAATATATAAATAAATAAATAGACTGAGAGAGATTGAACCAGTGGTAGAGATTTTTTTTAAATCACATGAAAAAACATGGACGTTTACTTGCAAATTCCTCATCCTGGGGTGCCTTGAACATGAAGAATTGAACAAAGACAGAGAGGACCATGATCAGCACCGGCTGAGCAGCACAGTGGACATCCAAGCAGACCTCCCAGCACCATTTGCTGTGATTGGAACTATTAGCAGCACATTTTTTAAAGATCACTAACAGCTCTGGATGAGGCAGCGCAACTTCCTCTGTGCATGACTGAGTACTCAGCATCCCAGACAATCACTCTTATCTAGGTTGGAGATTTCCAAATGCAGTTTTCACACGTGTACCCCAAATCCGCCCAGCAGCCAGACGTTTGGATTCTCCAGCACAAACAGCTGTGAGGGACTCTTGAGGGCCCAGTTTGTGAGTGTCCAGCAAAGATTTTGGAGTACCTGCAACTTCAAGCCATCAGAGTCGCAGTCTGCTTGAGAACTGCATGGAAAATCTCCAGGTCTGGAATTAAATAAATGCTGAAAAACAGGAAAGGTAAGAAATGATGAAGGATGAGGGGAGGTGGGAACTGCTGATGGCTTTTGTTCAAAGAAGTAACCAATTCCTCAGAAGCAAGAACAGGCTGACAGAATAAAAGGCTAATCAAGGCAGAGAGACAAGCTGATCTCTAAAGCTGGAGCAAGTGACTGTTGTAAATGTCTATATTAAAAAAGAGGGCACAATGCAGGGATTGTCACTAGACTATTAATCAACACAAAGAACTCACTTTTCTATCATTTCCACAAAACATTTTGGGAGACAGAAAGATCCCATAACGCTTGCTGTGGGGTTTATGCCATGCCTAGGCTCGCATACAGTGAATACTATGGGAGCTAAGAAAGGGTTAAGTAGACATAATCTGCTTTTTCAAGGGAAGAAAATGTTTCTTTCAAGCAGACCTTGACCAACTACTGTCATAAACATGTAGCATGCACTTTGACAAAACCTATTCTCCAAGTGTCGCAGACTCCAGCAGTAATTACAGGAAGCCATGATAACGGGTCTCCCTCTCCACAGAGCTGGCATCGCTCTCCCAGCAAACAGGCAATTCCAAAAACTCACAGCACAGAACTCCAAAGTGAGAACTCCAAGTACGCAAAATACAAAAGCCTCACCTTCCCCACATTCTTTAATAAGTTATTCCTTCCTTCCTTTTCTATTTTTAGGTGTACTTGCTTCCATTCTCACTAGCTGCTGGCAGCAGAAGCAGGAGGGAACCAGGGTATCCAGTTCAGCGTTACGACTACGCACCTCCTGAAGGCATGCATGTGCATAGTACACCAGTGAAGACAGAGGACAGCAAAACATGAGACCAGTTCCAGTTTGGTTTACTGGAGGAGAGAAGGCGGCGAAGTTTTCTGACTTTCTGATCCAATGCTCACCATTTGCAAGAGCCTGTCTGGACATCCGTCTCAGGCCAGTTGGTCGGTCAGCCGAGGCTGATGAAGCAGAATTTGATTAAACAGCATTCCCTGCCACACTGCATGCAGCAGCTAGGATAGAAAATGTAACCAGACTCCAGATTTACTGATGGTGTCTCACCACACAGCACATTGCTAAAGCCCAGAGTGTGTGCGCCCAGTGAAAGGGGATGGATGCAGGCTGAGCATCTTCCAGGCAGCACGGGAGCCTTCTCTGTGTGCCCTGAGCTTCACCCAGGATCTACACAACACCCTGCAGAGCACTCTTAGCCTCCTCCTGAAAATATTTTATCTTTCAAGACCTAGGGTTTCCAAGATACAAATTTCATACAAAACTTTATATCTCACTTTATCACATCAACAAGAGACGTACAGGAACATTCTCATGAGATGCAGCATACCGTAGCCAAGTGGAACCAGCGCTTGTGGAAGGAAAAAGCTAGCACAACAAAGTTTTGCCAGCTTCAGGGGAGAAATGAGGAGCCATTTCCCAAAGGCTTTACTCCAGACAGTCATTGCTGTCTCTCTGAATCCTTTGGTCCTCACGCTTTACTTATCCAGTATCATTTAGGGAACTCCTTATTAAAACTACATGCACATTATCATGAATGAGAGCCGTGGGGTTTGGCCCACCACAGTGAGAGTCCATAAACATTTGTGGATTTTGCCACATCTGTGTTTTCTTTTAAACCCCCCCCATTTTCACCTCACCAGCCCACAGATTCGCATAGACCAAGTCTTGCAACTGAGCCGTGCTCAGAAACACCCACTGATTTCAAAGACATCACTGGGTCTGAAATGATGGGGTCTGGTGACAATATGTCCATGTTCTCTTTGGCTAGCTTGGTGTGCCTTCATTTTCACACCACTTTCCCCTCCTCGTGGTGATAAAAGTCAGGCATCCAAAAGGAATAAAGGAAAAGAAAAACTGATGGGGTAAGAGGCCAGGGATGCATGGTGAGTTACCAAGGAGCATTTTCTCAAAGCAAGGGAGAAAACAGCATGGAGCACATACATCCTGCGTGCACATGGACGTGGAGGAGAGCCTTTAATATGAACGATTGAGGAGGAAGGACAAAAAAGAAGGAAATAAAAATACCTCAGATGTTAAATGTTATCCAATTAAGCTTAAAATAAACAGCCTAGAGAGATGAAATTTTGATACTGGGGTATCATATTCTGCAAGGAGTCTCAGACATTTGTTCACAACATGGCACAAACGGCCCGGCAGTGGCCGCAGGTGACAACTGAGGGTGGGCAGGCAGGCGGAGAGGGATGAGGAAATGGAGGGAGTCGCACGCCCTTTCCCACTCCCCATCCTCTTCCATGGTGGAGAGGGAAGGAGGAAGGGAAGTGGGGGGGGAGGGGTTTAGGGCATTTTCTCTGCCTTCCCCATGTGACCCAGCAAAGGCAGCTCTCCCACAGCAAAGACGACATCACTTGGCAGCACTACTGACCTTCAGATAGCAACAAAAAAAAAAAAGTATTTCTATTACCTGACAACTGACAATGACATCCAAATGTGCCTGACGTCTCAGTCTGAATCTCAGTCTGAGTCCCGCCAACTGAGACTGCACGTGCACCACAGCAGGGCAGGCTAAGGCAGGGCGGGAGGGAGGCCAGTGCGCGGAGAGGTGACGTGATCACGGATGTGTGAGGGTGGGAGGAGGCAGCTATGGGAGCCCCCGGCAGGTTTGCAGGCCTGGACGGCCCTGGAGAAAAAACAATAGAAAAAACTGTCAGTCGGATCTAAGTTTGAAGGGACAGAGGAGGCATCAAACAAGCGAAGTGGGGGCTGGCTGCCTAACGCACAACACGCTTGGTCTGAACCCCTCTCTGGGCCCGGCTGAGGCTGGCGGGCTCACGCTGGGTGGGGGAAGAATAAGAAGAGAGCTGGAGGACCTGCGAACCCAGGCTGAGGGCCTGTGTGGGCATGGAGCGGGGTGAAGGTGGGGGATGGCCAGCCCTGGCACGGAGCAGAGCCAGAGGCGGCGGACGTCGCCACCAGCGCTTGCTCAGGGACCAACTCAAAAGGGGGATAATTGTTTTATGGCTGTGTTAATGCACTGAGCCGACACAAAACTGGGCAGGCTTTCTGCCGAGCCACTGCTGAAGTGGGCTCCACACACCAGCCCGGACAAAGTGCGGTGACTTAGAGCTCAAATGGCTTCAGTGAGGTGCCAGGAGCCGAGCTCCCAGAAGGAAGCCTTGGCGGCCATGTGCTGCCTTCCCGCTTGAGCTGCAGCCAGTTGTGCATTTTGCATGCCCCGATTATGCAGGCTGATTCCCTACTGAGCCTGCAAGGAAGGGAACAACCTTTTTCCTGGTAGCTAAAAGATTATATTGTAACCTCCAACCTTATTATTTATTTTTAACCCCTCTAGGAATCACCTGCCATTTAAAAGCTGTATTTAAAAGTTTTCTCCTGCTCCACTGGACATGTTTGCTCCTCCTGGCACTAGTCCAAACTGAACTATGTGGCTTTGAAAAACTAAGATACAAGTCTTAAATATCAACATACACCTGCACAAATACAGACACACACACACACAGAATCACGTAGGAGTCACATTTTTGGCTGGCACACATCATCAGATTTTAAAGGGAAGCTGAGTGAATGGTACCACTTTCCATCCATTGGGGATCCCAACCCCTCCATTTCAAACTATTCCTGCCACTTAGTTATTAACTAAAGGGTAGCTACTAATCAAGGCCAATTTCTAAATGAAGATATGTGATGGAGTAGTTGCCATTAAAAAGTTGGCATTTGCCAACAGTTACCGCACAGTGGTAGATCAGAAACCACAGTTTCCCCCTGTATTTAGATCAGGAAATATGTGTGCTAATTGTGGGGTACCTTCTGGCAAATGCTTTCTTTCTAAATGGAGGCATCTCTGGCTGCGCATGAGCGTGCACCTAGCAGACAGATGAAAACACCACGGCAGCAAGCAGAAATATTTATCAATGTTCCCTCCAACCCTAGAAAAAACATTTCCTAAAGGAATCTACACTGTGGCAGCAAGGAATTATATTTATCCATGCTCCTTCTGACCCTAAACATGCAATATATTCCAAGGGAGTCTCTCTACCTTGAGAGTCCCTGTTTGGAAACCAGGCCTGCATGTTGATCTGACAGCTACACATGTGAGGCAAATGGGGATACTTCATCCTTGGCACAGCATCCAGCGCTCCAGTCTGCAAGGACTGCATTTGATTTTGGCGTTTATCTTAAATGGCTAAGAGACCACCAGTGCAAAACATTTGTGTGAAGCTTTTGCCAAAACCACAAGTGAAGAATCTAAATTCCCTGTGTAAATACTTGAGCTTCAAGCATCAAGGATAAAATTTGTGCTGTTTTGCGAGGACTGGTTTTAAATAGAAGCCATCTCTGTGGCTTGTGGGACAAGGAAGGATCTTTTTTTTATTTTGGGAGCTCTGTTTGACTTTTGTAACTCTTTGATCTGTCTGGAAGTACTATACAAGCAGGTATGATAACTGCTATCCAGATCATACCTACATTGCATTTCTGGCAAGACAGTGTGCTATGTATGTGGAAACTGATGTTGGACATGGATTCTATGTGTGTAGGCACCACTCTACTGCCACTGTAACAGATATGAATAATGTTTGCTTTTTCCATGGAATAAGGAAAGAATAATACAGATTTCCTCCAATGACTTAACAATTGTATCTTATACTCCTAATATAATAAAAATTGCTAGGCTGTGTTGAGCTGCCTGGGCGCTTGTCCTTGCTTGAAAATTCATGAGCTTGAAATGGGGATTTAGAGTAGAACCACAGGGCAGCTCCATCTCGAGTTGCACTGAGATGTGTCTGTGGTCTCACCATGACTAAGGGCACAGGTCTTGCAGTCAATTGGCCCTCTATATATCATGATGCCTTACTATGGGTTTTGAAGGAAATAATCACACAGAGAAACTATATGAAGCCCACCAAATGCACCATGTGACTCCACTGCATAGGACTTTAATGTGGAGGTCCATGGGCCCTGGCACACAACACTATCCTGAGAGTAGCAGCTTTCTCTCTAGCCCTGGTGTGTCCCAGACGTCTATTGACAATTAATTTAATGCATTTTGCACAGCCCTGAGGTGTGCAAGAAGATGCAAAATGCTCTCAACAAGGAAGGCCCTCCCAGATCTTACTCAGCATATCTCTAGTGTGGAAAGGGAATAAAGGTCTCAAATAGGAGGTTTCTCACCATCTGGTTAGAGGGATTCTGTAAGAGCCTCCCAACAGTGCCACAGGGGGAAAAACAGCAATCTGTTTTAAAAAGGCACCTAACAATTTGACCAGAAGAACTGTGTGAACAAGATGCCAGTGAATGGATGGAACTGAAACTGTCACTCAGAAGTTCTTTTTTTTGTCCTCACTCTAGAGAAGAGCAGCTCTGGGGAAACGTTACAGCAGCCTTCCAGTAGCTGAAGGCTGACAAGGGAGTCAGTAAGGGACTTGTTACAGGATATGTAATGGTAGGACAAGAGACAATGGAATTAAATTGACAGAGGTAATGTAGATTAGGTTTTAGAAATAAATTCTTTACTGTGAGGGTGGTGAGAGACTGGAACAAGTGGCCCAGAGAAATGTGCTCAAGACCAGGTTGGATGTCCTTTGTGGTGTCCCTGACCATGGCAGTGGCATCTGTTTCAACCCAAACCATTCCATGATTCTATGATTTGATGTAAATTTGAGGAAATCTAAAAATTTCTAACCTAGCATCACAGAAGAAAGGATTGGTGAGGGAGAAGAAGAGTGAACCAAGAGAGACTCTGGCAGATGATCAGGGATTACCACCAGCATTCCCCAGTCTACCACTAAGAGACAAATATCGTGCAGTTGCCAGACCAGGAGACTTAAGTCTGCCCCTACAAGAGAAGTCAAATCAGGTGATTCCTCCTCCTCTTTGCTACCACTTTAAGGTTTACTTCTTTGTTACTAATCAGGACAGTCCTACAGAATCAGATCAAGTGGAAAATCACGAAGATGGAAATCATATTCAGTGGCCTCAAGAAAAGTCAAGGAGAAAAGGAGGGGTCCGCCATTAGGTACATGATACCTCTTCATAGCTATAGAAAAAATAACACTTGTGTTCAAAAATACTCAGCTTGTATTTGCTGGGAACATATTCCCATTTCATCTCTTCAGCTCCTCTCTGTGAGATCCTATGTGTGATTTTTATTCCATAACGGGTCTATTTAAAGCTGAAAATTAAGATGGAGGCTCTTCAACTTAACTGTTACAGGTGACAAACAAACACAAAATGAACAAAGACAAAAAGAGAGATAGAGAGACAGATGGAATAGATAGATAGATAGATAGATTCTTAAGGTGGTGCTGAGAGTTTTTTGCTCAGCCGACACAGCAACAGGCAAGGGAGTGGAGCTGATCTCTGGAATTCTACAGCCAATCGACCACATCACATTGCACAGAGGTTTCAAAGAGAAAACACACCTGCGAGCCCCTGACTGCCACAAAGGGCACAGCCACAATCAGCACTAAAGGGAAAGCAAACCACAAGAACTGCAGTGCAATCTTAGAGGCAAATATCCCATCTGGATGGGGAGAGCAGGCACACACATGCAGCACTGTGTCACCCGGACATCCCTGACACGATGTGTGAGGCTCGATTTTCCTCTTGGGTCAGCACTGGGAAATCACTCACCTGCACTGCAGATCTCAATTATATATTCTGCATTCATTCTGCACGGATTCAAGGAGAGTTTTGCACATAGCACGAGTGTGAAACACACACAGGGACTGCCACCATGTAAATAAAACATCTGCATTGCTGATGGTAAAGGAAGAATTTGTTCTCGTGCTTTAAACAAGCTCAGCATATCCTCAGGACCTGTACATGGCAGTAGCTTACAGGCGATGTTGACTCCAATGCACCGCTAAGAGTAATTTTTTCTCTCTCTCTGCTATTTTTAAACTTGCAAAGAAGAAAATAAGGTAAATTGGACATGTCCCCAGATGGAAAATGGAAAAGCCTAGATGAACCTGACAAAAGCCACAATCAAGGCATAAATTGCATCCTTTTGTTGCCCCTCTCCCAGAGCCTAGGCATGACTGGACATATGATATGGTGTATGTAAAACACCACGCTCCTCTGTCACATCTGCAGAAAAGTCCCTGAGCAAAATACAAAGAAGGAGCCAAAGCAGCATTCAAAATGTCCCACCTCATCATGGCTTAGACCAGGGGAAGAAATCTTAAATTAAGAGACCTGGCTTTACATCCCATGCCACACGTAACTGCAGGCACACGTAGCTGGCGTGTCCCAGGGGGTTGTGTGCTTGGCTGGGTGGGTGCCTGGGTGTGTATCTGGGTACAGGCAGACAGGCAGGTTCACAGGCAGACGTGTGAGCTGCTTAACAGGGCACGAACCAAGTTTTTCTACATGTTTCTCTGTGCCTGTCTAGGGATAGAAAATCCTATCAATAGCTGGTTAGAGAATAAAGCTCAGCTCCATTATTAAAAAACTCTCTTTCAATAAAAAGAAAAACATCTGTTCCGACAGTGTACGGCTACAAATTTGGAGTGCGGGCTGAAGCATCATCCCTGCCCTGTGCCCATCATGTTCAGGGAAAATACTGCAGATGTTTTGAGAGGGGTTTTACATGAACCATTGCAGCAGGTTTCCAAAAATGATAGACAAATCTATCCACTAATCTCTCCAACAGAATTTTTTCCAAGCTTTTTCTAAAACAAGTTGTCTTATGCATTATCACACCCTCTCCTGTGGACAGTTCCCACCTGATAGCGTTGTCTCTCTGCCATGTCTCTTTTTGCAGACACCACCAGGGTTGGGAAGCAAACACGCACAAGCACACACGCATGCACACACAGAGACACACTTCCAAATACACACAAACACTTCCAACAGCGGCCGGCAGAGCAATGCCCACACACCCTGCGAGGGGCAGACATGCACTGCATCCCCTAGACAAGGCAGAAGGGCTCCCTGGTGTGGGCAGACACACCACTGTACAGACTGACACCCCGAGTCCAGCACTCAGCCAGACACACCTGCACACCAGCCTTCACCTCTCCCCCCAGCACACGTACGGCAGTTTGGGAACAGTTTCCCCACACCGGTTGTGATGCTCAGACTAAAACTTTGATCAAGCTGGAAATGCAAAAGTTGCACCAGGTAGAGAAGAAGGAGAGCAGGGAAGAGATTTCTTGTTGTATTTTGCTCAGGGATTTTTTCATTTTGGCAGACAAGGATTCCCTTTGAATTGATACATTTCTTTCTCCCAAGAATTTCGTATGATAATGCATAAATGAGTCATAGATCAAGAACGGCGATGTGGTGAGCAAGGAGGAGAAAGAGTGTGAGTGAGGGGCACTGGCACAGAAATTTGACAGCACCCCAACTCCCCCCCTTCCTCCCCCCATGCCAAGACATTAATTCTCACAAGTCGGAGAAAATTACTATGCATGAATGCAAAAAGCATGATCAGGAGTAATTAACATGGCTTCATATGCAAATTTTATTAATGCAGAAGTACAAAGTCATTATGCAAATGAAACTTACGTCAACTCTCTTGACAAATATTCATTTCTAAAGCTCAAGTTTCTCTCTTCTATTTTTTTTTTTTAATTTTTGGTGTAAAACTAAAAAAAAAAAAAAAAAAGTGATGAGAACTGCTTGACAAGTTTGCAAAGTTGTTTTTCAACCGGAGAAATTTTATTCTTGCATTGTTGATATATATTTTTTTGTTGTCGTTGTTGGCAGGTACACGACAGCTCATGGAGGAGAGAGGGAGGATGGGGGACGCGGGCTACCAGCAGCAGGCAGCCAATCAAAACGCCAGCGGCTGTAATGAGCGCGATTGATGACTGTTTGGCTTTACTGCAGGGTAATGAACTAGAATCCAGTCTGAGGAGGGAAAAAATATGAATATTCATGAAGCTGTGCTCCTGCCTTTGATGATTAAAGAAATTTTTAATATTCAAATAAGCGCTTGCCAAGTGATTAACAAAGAACAAGCACGCAGGAATATGGAAATGGAGCTGTGGAAGATTTGGGAGTCACAGTCTGTGCAGAAAAGACAGCACAAAATTTCATAAACAAGATAGGCAGATAACCTAATTCAAATCTGAGCAAATAAAGGGGGGGAAAATCACCTTTTTCATCAGTTTGGATATTGTATCAGCCACTTTGTTTTAGAGTGCAAAGGAGAATAAAATCAACCGATGCAATAAGATGGGGGGGGAATACCCAAACCCTGAGAAACACAACCCAGCAATTACAAAGTAAGAAGCCTGGGTGAGAAACCGATAGGAAAATGATGGCTAAGTCCACCGTCTGCTGTGGGCTATTGCTTTTCAAAAGCAGGACCCTGCCCGATGCTGAGAGCCTCCTGGCTACTGAGAATCGCCAACTTGTATACAACAGGCAGGAGTCAAAAGTATCCTGAAATCACCAAGACCAGATCCTGCTGTTAAATCCCTTTCCTTGGATAAAGGGCACACTGCAGGGCTTGACTGCTGTCTGGGAGAGGAGGGAGCGCAACAGAAGGAAGAAATATTATTGCCAGGGAAAAGAAAGCTAGAAAAAATAAAAAAAGGAGAATGCAAGGAGGTCTCAGCTGCCCACCCTGGTAATCAGTTGGTAAAAAATGTGTTTTCCATGTCTGAGCCAGAAAGGTCCTCCACTCCCCACAGATTTCTGAACAAGAATACAGAAATTCAGTCACATTATAAAATGTCTGATAAGTTCAGGCTCTCACAGTTTAATAGCTTCACTAAGGATTCACACTGGAGCACATAGTAACAATATTAGCTGCTAAAATGACTTTGCAGTTAAAATACCTCTAATTAGTGGCCAGCTAATTTTTTTTTGTCTTTCTTTGAAAAACAGTTAACTTCAGGGCTACATTATACCAGAATGAAATGTGGTTGAGCTCTTTCTGTTACTCAAAAGCCAGAGTAAGGATATCTTCAAACTCTTAGGGCACTGGAAAACCAACTCACCTTTTTGTTATTAGATCCGGGGGTTTCACAGGCCTGTTTGCCTTTTCTGCAGACCTTTAAAAACTCTGGTTAATTATTCTTTATTTAAAAATCTAAAGAAAGCATAGGCTACCATTTAATAATTAACTGGTGTCTTCAGAATGTAAGATTTCAACTATACTTAAAAATAACAACAGTAACAGAATGAGGACAATGCTACAAAATGCAAAAAATGACCATGATCAGAACCTTCAAAGTTGTCGTGAAAACACATTATGTAGCTAATGGGATTTCTCCCCTTATATCTGCTCCATTTTTGGAAATACAAAAATATTCACTATTGATGTACCACTGAAAAGAACGAGATAAAAAAAAAAAAGGAAAGGAAGGAAAAAAAAAAAAAAAAAAGCCTAAATGTAAGTAAAGATAAGGTTAAACACCATGGCGGGGTATTGCTGGGAGTCTTAGCTCTGAATAATGCCAAGACCTTTGGAAGATGTCTGTTGTCTCTGGGTGCGTGTGGGCGGGTGAAGTGTGATATTACATAACTCACACGCGGCAGTGGCTGTGCACAACCGTACTGATTAAAACGCTTGACTGTGAAACTCAGATCTCCATTTCCTGGGCTGTTTGCAGCTCATGTCAGACCCCTGAACACCAAAGATGTTATCCTTTGTTACAAGATTCCTTGGCTTTGTTTTAATCAGTGCATTTTCTTTTTTAATGACAGAGGAGCAACTACCAGCTCCTACAGTTGGTTGCTTTGAAGCCTTTCTTAAATGGCCATTAGATTCTACCACACAAATGTGAATACTTAGTATTTACTCGATATTTTCATTCTTTCTTTAACAGTACCCCATTTACATATTTCTGGAGGATAATGATACTTCTGCAGGGCAGGTGAACACACATTTCTGCATATGGAGTCAATGGGGAAAAGCATTAAGAGTCCATATTGTAAAAATCAGCCCCTAAATTTAAGTGGTTTGAATTGAGCATGCAGCTGTGGTTGCCTGTCAGTAGTTAGATGCTGTAATAACAACAACAACAATAATAACAATAATAATAATAATAATAATCTTTTCATTTCTCTAGTGCCTTCCACGCAAAGATCTGGAAGTATTTTACAAAGATAAATAAACTGAGTTTGGAACACCCCTTGTGGTTAATAAATATCTCAATATATGTAAAGAGCATGCAATTCCTCTCACTGAGTAAAAATCCACATTATGTCATCCACATATTTGCGTATGACATTTTGGAGGATTGGACACCGAGGGCAGGCTGGAGAGAATTTTACTTACCTTGAGACCATGTGAATTCACAGAAGCAGCCCGCACTATGCCTGCAGGACTGTCTTTGCAGTGCCAAACCCCCTATTTTAGAAAACAGGGGTGGGGATTGTCATTGGCCCCACTCAGGGACCAGGGTGAGTGGTCCCCAGGGGTATCCAGGTGCCCCACGACAGCATCCCTCTGAGCCAGGTCTCCACAGGGGCTCCTGCAGGACCACCTGTACCCCCTCCCACCTGATGCTCATCTAAACTTGTTCCTCACCCCTTGTCTGTGCTATGAAAGTGAAAAGAGAAAAACTGAAACATCTTAGCTCATCCCAATTAAACAAACGAAAAAGGACTCTCTCCTACCCCAAGGCTGCATTCATCACCTGCCCCTGCTGTACCCTGTGCTCACCCCACCAACACAAGCCTTTGCCCCAGGAGGACCCTATCCCTTTGTGATGAGGGCAAATGGGTGCAAGAGCAAGGGAAAACAGGGCAGGAATTGGCCTAAAAACATCATAAGGCATGAGTAAATATGGCATATCAATAGATGTCCTAGAAGTATAACGCAGGAAACCAGGGAGTTTCCTCATCTCGAGAGGGTGGTCTTGCTGACCACTGGGCTGGGAAGGAGGCTGGGGTGCACACCCCAGGGCATGAGCCACACAGGCTGTGGTACATTCTCTCCTGGAGCTCAGCTTTCCCCTTCTCACTGAACACCTGTCTGGTCTGTTCAGCCCCAACACGCTCTCGAGCAGAGCCCAGCTCTCACTCTGGGAAGGTCGAGTGTCTAACACAAGGGTGGCCTGATCTGAGCTGCAATGTCCAGAAGCTACCACAATAAACTAACAAATAATAATAATCACTCTGGCTTCTGGAGGGTTTGATGGTTTGGGTTGTTTTTTTTTTCCAAAAGGCATAAAGGGTAAACAATAAACAGTTCATCAATTTTCCCAATTTTTTTTTTCCCAACTCTTGTAATTTAGTCCTAAGGAGTTTTCAATGGTTGTAAAAATCCTTGTGGGTACTAAAAATTTTAGACCTGATTATATCATGAATATTTCTACCTACCAGCAAATATTTCTGATGAAATTGAAATATATAATTACCTCAACAGACAACTGTAGCAATTTAACAGGCCCTGAAATTAATAAAGGAACTCAGGGGATGGAAAGAGCTGCTTCCAAAGGGAAAAATAATACATATATGCAGCTAGAGCAAGAAATGCCCCTACAAATAATCAGAGGGCTTGACCACAAGAGGATGGTCAAGAGGTTAAAATGAAGGAATTGAAGTGGCCAGGGAAGAGCCACAGATAAGCAGGAGTCATTAACATCAGCGGGCTTCTCTGCCTTGGCCATTCAGTGCTGAGTCCCACTCACACACTGGCAGATGCTGCATTGCAAACATGTATCCTCAGGGTGAATATGGCCTCTGGAAAAGAGAACAGCAGGATCTGCTGCTTGGGTAAGTATCTCTGCCTCGCTCTGAAGTTTGCCTTCTACTAGCAGTTTTAAATTTTTCCCTAAATTTTGTCCCTATCTCTCACAGTAAAAAATAATAATAATTAAAAAAAACTTAGTGGAACTAGGCAAAATGAGGCTTTAGCAGCTCTTCAGCTGTTTGGCAGCAAAATCAATTCCTGGAATGGAAGGGAACTTGGGGAAAAAGAAGCAGATGAAGTCACTCTGCCCCTCTGTGCCTCAGTCTCCCCATCTGTGAAAATCGGCTAATGACATCCACCTGATTTAGTTAAATGTCCTGGAAACTAAGAAGACTCTGTAACAGCAATATATTAAGCAGCAGCGCTGTTAACTGCTTCACTGCTGGAAATGCAAAGGAGAACCATCAGGTGATGCCATGGCCCTGCACAGCACAGATGGACAAACTTAATATACAGAAACAATTAGCTTTGGGGGAGAATCACAGCTTCTGGTTTTTTGGCTCACACCTTGCCAAAAGCAATGTAAGCGCAGACACTTTGTAAGTGCTGAATTTCAATGTGAAAAATAGTCTACCTGCCTAGTGTGAATGCATACCCCAGACTTAAAGTAATATAACTTTAAAATTAGTGGGGGAAGGGAGGGACATTAACAGGCACATTTACGATTTTCAAATTTTTCCTTGTGCATGGAGCACTTTCACACTTAGAAGAGCAATTCACTAACACCAAGCAAACTTGAAAAAGCAAAACAGAGAGAGTGACTGGGGAGGGAGGGAGCAGCAGGGATTTTTGAAATGAGGGTTCCCGTTGAGTTTTGGATCTCTCAGGGGAAAACTACTCCAGCTATGTGTGTACGAGCAGACCCAAGTCTGATAACTGAATCTCTCAAATTAAATGAGCAGAGTAATCGTCTGGAGATGGTAAAACAATCCACCAAATGAGAAGAACACTGAGGATCTAAAGATTCAGTCTTCAATTCACTGGACACCAGCACAACTAAGCAAATAATGCTCGCTGAATGGAAAAGAGGCTAGAAAATTAACTAGCTTTTAAATAATGAAAGAAAGCAGATAAATAAGCCAGCAATGAGGAACTTAGTTCCGACTACAACGTAAGCCAAAAAAAGGAAATAGTGAACCAGCATTTCATTTGCACAAGGAAGCATGCTGGAAATTTGTGCCCAATCCCTCTGCTAAATAGAACAATGAAGCTTTACCCAAAGACTTGGATCCAAACAGAATTTGCCCGGTCACAAGCACTAATTAGACAGGATAACCGAACCCTGCACCAGGAGAGGTAAAACACAAGTGCAGCATAATAAGAACGCTGTAATCCTTTCACTGTGACACAAAACTAAGAGCTAAGTAGAAGAAACCAAGAACCATTCTACATAAAGAAATATTTTCTGAGGTATATATTTTCTGGACCAGATTTCCCCACAGCTCTCAATTTACCCATTATTTGTACAGAATAGCATCTTTCTCCATAACATAAAAGCATAAGACACCGAAAGGCTTTTTATTATCAAGTCTGCTTGAGACAGAAACTGAATACACTCACCTAGGAAAGTGTATCCAAAAAAAACCAAAATGGTAAAAAAAAACAGACTGTACAAGCAAGGTGAGGCAAGAAAATTCCTTCAAAAATCCACAGTTAGGACAAAGAAGCAATATTAAATTCATACCTTTCACCCCAGTAAAATCAAGCTGAGTAGACTTGTTTTGTTTCTGATTAAAATGTCAATATACTCAAATGACAGCTTATTGCTTTATGTCACAGTCTAACCAAACCTTTCTATAACCTCCTGCATTATGAGCAAAATCTCTAAAATGTCACCAACTAAAAAACTGAATCAGCCTGTAATCAGTTTCAACAAAGTCATCCTTTTAACCCTAATTTTTTAGATGTAGATGGTATTTCCATAATAAGCATTATGAACCTTGCTTAAGGACAAGTGGAATCAAATTGTAAAATCATAAGCAGCGATCTAGTAGTTCTTCCTCGAAGCAAGCCCTTTATTTGCCCGTAATAAATTCAAATCCAGTCTTCAGTCTCTTAATAGGTGATCAGAGAAAATATGCATGCACACCTAAACCGCTACAACAAACCTTATTTTTTAAATAACACTTCAATTGCTAATATAATAAAGATTGTTGTAACCCGTTAGCACTGGTATCATTATTCCTTATGATTCAATATTCTAATGACTGGTTGTAACAGAGGTTTATGTTCTGCAGAGGTTTATACCACTATTTAATGTAATTAAGCAAACTGGCAGCCAGTGCCTCTATGGAAATATCATTTCTATCACAGAGTATTCCCAACAGAAATTCAGAGGGATCATAACATACAAACTTCGATTCTGTTTATTTTTTCCCCTGTTCTGAAACTGATCTGGCATTTCTTGGACTTAGTACTAAGTGGAAGAAGGAATTAATTTGGCTTCTGTAGACATGTTATTATTGACAATTCTAATAATCTATGACAAATGGGCCATCCCCGCTCCTCTCTTTCAGCACACATTGCAGCCGGCAACATCGCTTTGCAAAACCCCAGAGCTGGACTCTTCTCCTGCCGGGAGTCCTGTGAGTGTACCAGCAATGGGGTTTTAAGTAAGCCATTAAAATGCTAATATTCAGCATGGGCCAGATCCTCGTTACCACTGAAAGCAGAACTAAAGCTTCTCTGGAGACAGGATAAGGCCCTTCCAATGTGATCAAAGAGTAAATACATGCAAAGCTCTGATGGGAGAAAGGATCTTTTTTCTAATTTTAAAACTAAACAGGGAGAGTCCACCAGGCTCATAATCCATGTTACAGTCACATCTGGGATCACTGACATCTGGGATAACAGCAGTGAGGAAGACAGGTCCAGGCTAAAAAGTTGTCACCTGGGGTCAAAAAGGAGCACCTAATACCCAGGACTCTGTGAACATGGAATTATTTGTCTTTTGGGCTACACTCCCCTCCACTCAAAACAACTCTGCTGATGACAGCAAATGTGACACACTATATATATTTGATTTATATAGGTAGAGAGATGTAGATATATACATGCACTGTGCAATGCTTTGTCACGTTTGCATTTACCCCATCTTGCAAAGGAAGCTCAATTCCTTACTCAAGCAGGAGGTTTATAGGGCCATCTAACATGCAGGGTCAGAAGCACAATTCAAACCAAAAACCAGAGTTTCCCCTCTGCCTGCAACAGCAGAGCCAATTTGGTTAAATAAAGGCTTAGTTACCTCTCCTTCCCAGCTGTCAAGCTCTCTGTAGAGGGAAGGAAAGAAAAAAAAACCAGAAAAACTTTGAAAGAAAACCCATTCCCATTTGTGGGGGGAATGGGACATGGAAGGATAATGAGAAAGGGAAAATATCTGGTTCCTATTATTACTATCTCCAACACTTTCACCTCCACAAACAGGTTTAAAAAGGGCTTCTGGAACAGAAGTTCAACTCTCCTTAATCTGGGCTTTTAACTGCTTTTAACTGGTTACATTTTGTCATTCTCCAAATTTTAATACATTTATTATATATTCTAATGGGGAGTGGGGGGAGGAAGAGTGGGAATCTCAGTGTCACTCTAAGAAAGAAGTCACCGGGTTTTGCGATCCAGCAGCTTCCTTGGCAGAGGGAACTGCTGGTTGGCATAATCCACTCGTTTGACAAAACTACTATTTCTGGGCACAGGCTCAAAAACAGGTAGGAAGCAAATGCTGAGAAATAAGGAAGTAAAAACAGCCAACAGATTTTTCACTACCAAGAACGCCAAGAGTAAACATGATTTATTTAGCTGTGTTTAACATGTCTCTTCTGCACTAGACTGCAGAAATCTGCTTGCATTTAGAGCAGGAGGAGGAGGAAGGAGGGGGGAGGGGATGAAAAGGGAATCCATTACGGCGCTCCACTGGTACTTTCTGAATTGTTCAGTCACACAGTTTCATGGAGTACAAGTATTTTCTAGCCCAAAATATATTCATGTGTCAGAAGAAAGCAGCACTAATCTTCTGTTAATTAACAAGCTGCTGCTAACAAAAGATGAAGGACCCAATTCATACAAACGATATTTACGTGGGTGTTGCATGATTCTGTAACAGATCTTTTCTCTTTTCCCCTTCCCCCACCCTGCACTTACCCCCCTGCCTCCTCCTCTTCCTCAGCACCCAGGGATACAGCACAGAGGAGTCCCAGCTCCTCTTGGAACCAAGACCCAGAGTGGACGAGAGGGCACAAGCCGTGTCCCGACCCAGCCAAACTCAGACAAGGTCTCACCTGAGCCACCCAGCTCTGGAGTTCATGCTGCCCACACAGGGAAGGGCCCTATCACATGTTCACGAGTGAAATTTTCTTAGATCCTTCGCTTATGAGGGAGAGAGGCCATCTCCTGGACCTGTGCCCACAGTGGCAATGCTACTGAGGTTCCAGGAAGTGGCATGAAGCATCCCATCCTCCATCCCTCCTCACCAGCCAGTGCAGGCTGTGAGAGGAGATGGGAGACACTGCTGCCTTCCCCTGGGTGCCTGGCCCGTGATTTCATTTTTGTTTAATCCCAACTCTTTGCCAAGGAGTTTGGGGATGGGGGGGGCATGCTGACAGCACAGAGGCTCAAAGGGATTAGGGCTTGTTCAAAAATACCCATGCACATACAAATGGGTAGGACTGTGAGCAGTGAACCAGAGGGCAGCTCTCCTAGCCACAGCCCAGCTGCTCTTGCCTGCTCCCCGCTGGAATTTTGGACAGTAGCACCTGTGGCCTCATCCAGACGGGTGCTGAGCACTGCAGGCTGCCCCAAGTCCCTGCCGGACGCAGCTGTGCACTTTGGAAAATAAACCCATTCACATCTTTTCTGCTTCATCTGAGAAATGAGAGTGCGTATCTCCTGTGGGCGTCTTAAAGCTGGTGCTGGCAAAGAGATGGGAGAGTTAAAACCAACAGCAACTAGCACTGAAAATTCCTGGACTTGCTCCCCTCTCGGGAACAAAGCTGGGGCTGCAGGGTGGGAGAAAGGGCTGATGGTCCCCTGTGCTTCACCCATCAAACCACGCCAACCCGTCCTACAGAAGGATTACAGGGGACAGGGTTTAGGCTCTGTTCTGCACTGTCATCACACAGCCTGGGATGGGAGAAGCATAGCGACAGAAGGGTGGGAAGCAGAATATTTAAGCCTGATTCTAGAAGCGCCAGGGCTCTCCCATCATGGCACAGTGAGGTGGTATTTCTGCTAGCACAGTTCTCTGCACACCCCAGTTACTGCCTCACCCTCAAGGCCACAGTTTCGTCAGTGAGAACAAATTCCACTGGAGCATACACACGTCTACCCTTTCAGGTTTTGTCTTTGTACCCTTACCCTATTCCCCAATTTATAGAGTTTTCACTGCAAAAGTCACAACCACTCTCTCGGCACATTCCCCAGGCACCCTGGCCAGCACCCACCCCTACCACTGGCTCCTTCCAGGACCTGCTCTGGCAGGATCCTCTGAGAGGGACCAGCCCTGAATGCAGGCTAGCACTGACTCTTCCCCACATCATCTCTTTGTGCATTTCCAGAGTGATCTCTGCCATTTCTAGACCAGAATTTTAACAAAGTCCTGGCCTGGGCATTTTCAAAGATCTATTTTTTTAGGGTTTTTTTTTGTTAGCAGTGATACTTGAAACACTGACATTTACCACTTGAAAAGCAAAGAAAATACATTTAAACAAGTATCTTAAAAGAGCTAATGAAAGAGAAACAGATCCATCTGTATTGTATTCTCCGCTCACTATCTCTCAAAGAACTAAACCTTTCCAGATAGCAGGGAAGTCTCCCAAAAGTGAAAACAATAGCAGTTCCCAAGCTTCCCGCAGAGGCAGTGAGGACAACCAGTAAATTGCCCCAACCAGGTTGCAAGCTGCTGGTTGCTGGGAAAAAACCCTTGTCCAAGCAGGCTCAAGGCCCCAGCCCACAGACTTCATCAATGCAGCTCGTCAGTCCCTCCAAAACAAGCAGGTGCCTTTGCCAGTGGTCTCCAACCACCACTGCATCCATGACCTCCCCTGGCTGAATTATTTCTAATGAATGTTAATTGTCAGATAGGGAGCATTGAGGATTGAGGGTGCTTTTCCTTACCCACAAAGCAGAAGTGGTAAGGTTGTAGCCAGTCCAAGACAATGCATTGTCAAAAGCCCCCTGAAGGGATGAGTGCTTCTGGTGGCCAGAAAAGATGTCTTTTGCTCCTGTGTCCTAGCACTGCTAACAGAAAACCGTCTTGTGCAGACCTCTGGAGAATCAGCTCCAATCAGGAATCCTCAATCAGCTTCAAAATCAAAAATAACATGCATCATCTTAAATGGTGAACTTGGCACAATGAGGATAACATCCTTCAGAGGAGTCTGGGAGCTGGAGCAGGGGCTCAGGGGGTTTTTTAGGGAGTTTTGGGGCTTACTGTTTTAACTTCCTTCTTGCAAAAAGGCCCCGTACCATAAACATTAATCAAACACTATATTCTGCCTTTTAGTCTTGAACAATTATGAGTACAGTTTTGTGATCTTTAGCCATATTTACTGATACTCAAAGGCAGATTCTATCTTGTTAGATTGTTATAAATGGGACCCCAGGGAATCGGCACACAGGCGGAGGCAGATGTGAAAGAGCCTTCTCAGAGCTCGGGTGTGCTCCAGTTTTCTACTGCTGAAATTATGAATGTTTTGGAAAAAAAAAAAAACCCAACCAACTTTACATGCCTCTGCCAGATCATTACAAAGAGCTGTCTGTAGATTACAAAAAAAAAAAAAAGAAAAAAAAAAGAAAGCCATTTTGCTGAACTTAATATTTTTAAGGTTAACTGTTAAATTTCAAAGTGTGGTTTACATATGCTGAACAGTTGTATGAACAAAAGTTTCAGAGACAGACAGAGAAAAGGTTTCTGGTTATACACCACTAAAGAAAGAAACCCACAAATTCTATCTCATTCTCTCTTACTTTAATATGTTGTTTCTGCTCCAGACCTGTTTCATAATACCATAAAATAGAGGCACGCTTCCGACACTAGATTTGAGAAGCTGTCACATTAAAGGTAAACTTTTAATCTGCTAGAGACAAACAGCACACATTTTTACTTCCCAAGAAACAGCTCTTGAGAAATGTTTAAACAAGAATTTAAGAGCTGTGTGGTAAAGCCACATACAGGGGTCTCAGACAGCTACTGGGTTTGAGCTTCTTTTCCTTGTTGTTTTTTTAATTCTTTAAATAACCCACTAAAAAGTAGACTTCTAGGAACAAAGTAACCAAGATGCATGGTAAAGTGAACCTCTAGGCTGGCATTTATTTCTAGTTAATAGAAAAGAAATGTTTTAACTGAAACACAGGCCTGAATTTCTTGCTGTTCATCTCCATCTTTTTATTTTCTTGGGACTCACAATCAAATACTTTTAAGAAGTTAATTGTGTCACAATTAGTAACACATTAGTCCTCCGATATTTTTAATAGCAACCCAGGTTTTTCCCCAAGGCACTTAAGAATGGCAGGCTCGGCTATATTCTCCCTTTTTTAAAACTCCCATGCACTTTCTTCTTTAAAAAACTCCCACATGCATTTCACTTGGTCTGAAAATACCAGCACAGATCTTAATCCTGCCAACGCTTACAGACATGCTTAACTTTCTGCACATCAGTAATCCCGCTGACTGCAGAGGGCCGTTGGCGTACCTACAGCTCGGTGCAGGCTGAGGATGGAATCCGGCCCGCGCCAAAGCCAATGGCAAAACCCCCATTGACGTCAGCAAGGTTGTGCTTTGACATCTAATTTGTTGCAGGATTGGGACCATCCTCATTTCAAGGTACTTTCCTAAAATCTATTTTGGTTTAGTTTTTTTGTTTGGGTTTATTTCTTTCTCTTTTTCTCTTTCTGCTCTTTCTCCCCCTCACCTCCCACACTCACTCTTGTGGGGCCCCATATTGAGACCACTTGAAAACTTCTGCCTTTCAAATCCCTCCACGAGGAAAACCCCCTCGCTGAGACAGGAAACATCCTTTGCAGGTAAAGCTGAAAGAAGCTATTTTGCTCCACTGTGTGCATTTGAGTAAACTAATTAAAACCTGGGAACTTGGGTTACAACCGATGCCAAGAAGCAATCATTAATATGAGCTGAAGTGAAATGGGAAGCTCCAGACATTTAAAATCAGCCGTAGGGGAAAAAAAAAAAAAAAAAAAAAAAA
>VYZR01127867.1:0-17894 GCA_013400675.1 Oxylabes madagascariensis
CCTGCTCAGTTTCCTGTCACCTTGCCAACAAGCTAAGGGTGTGCTCCACCTCACTGTGTCCTTGATAAGGTATCAAAGAGCACTGGTCCAAGGCAGGGCCCTGAGGTGCACCACGCCTCACTGGACATAGAACCATTGACTACAAATCTGTCTGGGTCTGCTGGTTCAGTGTTCTTGTGACACCTCTACAAAACTGCCTGTCCATCTCTTTGGGTTCTCTCCAAGGTTGGACTTGATAATCTTGTTGTTTATTTTCAATCTTAACAATTCTCTGGTTCCCTCAATGCCTCTTTAATCTGTTGTTTAGTTCCCACCAAGCTGTAGTCAGGGCTTAAAGGGTTGAGGATAAACCAGGTTTTCGAGAAGAAAATGGTTGTAAAAATTCCCAAGGGAAATGTTCTCAGAGATTTTTGCTCTGCCCTTTGCTGTTCCACCCTTGCCTTGACCCATATTAAAGTAATTAAGGGCTTGAGCTGCTGTGGGGTTGCAAATGCTGTTGGCTGCTGGCCAGGGCAGCAGAAAGCAGAGAAATCATGACAGGAGAGGAAACAGGCTTGTTTTGTGGGAATAAACATCCTTCCAGAGGTTCAAATTGTGTGGATGAGGCTGGTGGAGAGAGAAGCAAAATCTGTCAGCTCACACTCTGCACTGTCAGCTCAGCTTCAACTCTACAGTAATTTTTGGGTTATACTAAGTCAGAAAAGTCCAATTCCCTCCCTCCAAGCCCCCTGACTGGAGATTTGGCTGCTTTGGATTCTGGAATTTTACTCCAAGCAGAAAAATCATTTTCACTGTTACAGCAAGAACTGGAGTATTGGGGTATAAATTGGGGTATAAAACATTCCTGAGATTTGAAGAAGGTGCTCACTGGGTGACTGTTGCCCTCTCCTGTTCTGCTGGGATCAGGAATATTGTTCTCCTCGTGTCTGTGTTAATCCAAACCCACAAAACTCCAGAAACCATTTACAGATTTGAGGACGTGAGCTTGATGTCAGAACCCACCTGAGGCATGTTGTGTGGCTTTCGTGTGTTTCCATATAAGCATGGAAGTCATGGAGAAATGGATTTGATTCCTGGCAGCCTGTGCCCTTAATGACACCCCCTGTGCCTTTTAACACATGTATTTTAATTGCGGGCTGCAAAGAGCAGAGATGACATTTTATAGCTGGCCATGTGCAGGCACAGCCTGGGGTTCTCTGCCTTGGTCCTTAGCTCTCTCCAAAACCCTGACAGGAGTGGGCTCACAAGGGACAGGACCAGGGGAAATGGCCTCAAGTTGTGCCAGGGGAGCTTTAGGTTGGATGTTGGGAAAATCTCTTTGTGGAAAGGGTGGTCAGGCACTGAAAGGGGCTGCCCAGGCCAGTGATGGAGTCACCATCCCTGGAAATGTTCAAAAAATGTGTGGATGTGGCATTTGGGGACAAGGTTAATGGTAAACCTACCATCAGGTCCTGGGTTGATGGTTGGACTCAATGATCTTAGAGGCCTTCTCCAATTTCAATAATTCCATGATTCTGGGATTACACTCTTAGTTCCTGGAACTCCCAGAACAGGCAACTGACTGGATTCTTTTTTTTTTCTATCTTTTTCCAAACTTCTTTTTTCACTCCCCAGCTCTGCAGAAAGTGGCCAGAATTAAGGGGACTTTCAGGTGTTGCCTGAGTTCAATCTCCACCATTTATTACAGTTTGAAATGTTTTGCCCACCCATGTCATGGCCAGTGTCTCAAAGTGGAAGCAACTCATAAATCCCAGGATCTGCCTGGGTGTGACGGACCAGCTGTGCTACTGAGCAGATAACTGAGAGTCCCCTCAGGGTTTATGATATGTCAATAAAAAGTTTGGATTAATGGATTACCAACCTAATGCTGTGTGAAATCTTTATAAATCTCTGACTGCTGGGCAGTCTGAGAGCTCGGGAGAAGAGAGAAAGTCTGAGAGACATAAACAAGGCAGAGAAAGGCCAAAGGCAGAGGAAATAAAATCTGTCCAGGTCAGGAGAGGCTTGGCTTTGCAGGCACTATGAAAAACTTTCTTTCCTGGACAGTTCTGGCAGTCCTTGTCCTGGTGCATGTCTCCCAGGCAGTCTATGTGCAGGTGAGTTTTTTATCTTTCATTTGTTGGTATTACAAATTCAACAAAGTGCTGATATTTTTTAAACTTCTGGCTGCAACAGGAATCTTGAATTAAGAGACCTGAATTTTTGCTTTGCTCTCCCTGGATTTCCACCTGCATCTCCCTGTGCTCTGGGTGCTCTGTAAAATACTTCAGGTATCACTAAATGCAGCTGCTGTTTATTGACCTTCTCCAGCCATATCTCTGCTCTGAAATCCCTTACGGACTGAGGTGTTTCATGCCTGGTTCTCCTAGACCTAAAGCCAAGTGAGGTGAAGGTGCTGACTTTAGAGAGTGATGTAAACAAGGTGTGACAAAGGAGAAATTATCTTGTGTTACCTGGTTCTAGGCAGGAAGTTCTTTGTGGAAATGATCTGTGAGTTTATGGGATGAAGTCTGTAAAAAAAGGGCAAAGAAGAGCTTAGATGGATCCAATTAAATATTAATAGGCAGAGAAATTATTAGAGGACCATCTGTGAAATTTTACAAGTACACAGCACTTATGGCTGATATTCCATGCAACGTGGAAGAGGTTACGAAGGTACTTCAGGGCCCTGGTCTGTCTTTGGGATAGTTTCGGTGCTCTCTGCACTCATCCTGAGAGACAGTGTGGGAGATTTCAGTCTGATTGCAATGCAAACAACCTCCTGTGGGAGTCAGGAAAACGAATACTTGTTAAACTTCTTGACTCTATGTGTGCAGCGGACTTCCAGGGATAAGATACCTTTGTGTCCTGGACTATCCTCTTTTTTGTCCCTTGGATGACAGAGATATCCAGAGGTTTAAGCTATTCCTTTCTCTCAAGCCATTCTTCAACATTTACAGTCTCCAGAGGAGCAAACAGCTTCCTACACAGTGAAAAACACTCCAGTTTTCCACTTGTAGCCATAAAAAAATATTAATAAATGAGAATGGCTGCTTCTAGGTTGCATAAAAGAGTAGGAAGGACATCTCTGGAGTTTGAGCTGGAATTCTTCTCTCATTAAATCATTAAATCTATGTTTTCCCCACTGTACTTGCAGTGAACTCTGAGTGCATCGCACTCCTTTCACTTGAGGTCTTTGTGCAGTGAAGAATCAAAGAATCAGTCAGACCTCAAAGTTGGCTTCCACTCCTCTTCCCTGAAACTGTACCCGAGACTTCCCTTCCTTGTCCCATAGTATGTCAAATTTAGCTCTCTCTAATACATCTTTCTTACTCGAGGTGGCAGGGTTTTGTCTCTATTTCACTGTTCCTTTGTTCTTTTTTGTCCCCAGGACCTGCAGACCCCAGGGTTTGTTCCCAGTTCCTGGTTTCTCTGAAATTGTGCCTCTGGAAATCCACTCTTTTTTTAGTTCTATGGGGTTTTCTTCTCAGTTGTGTGACCAACAGCTGAATCTAGAGCTGTCTTTATAGCAAAAGTGAATTTTTCATAGGCAGAGACGGCTGATCACAGAATCATAAAGTTGTTTAGGTTGGAAAAGCCCTTTAAGATCACTAAATCCAACTGTTCCTCCAGCACAGAGAGATCCACCTCAGATGCCACATCCACATGTTTGTGGAACACTTCCAGGGCTGGTGACTCCACTACTACCATGGGCAGCTAGTGCCAGTGCCTGATTAACCTTTATAGATCATTAAGGTCAGAAAAGATCTCTATGATCATTGAGTTCCACTGGTAAATTAACCTCCGTAAGATCATAAACTGATTGCAAGAGAAAAGAATTTGACTTTGGATATGCATTTGCTTAACTATCTGACTGGGTTTTTTAAACACTTAACACCAAAATAATGTGGTTCTATAAAAAACCCTCCAAACCCCAAGTCAGAATCAAACCCCCTCCCCACTTATCTCACACCATTCCCCATTGGACTCATGGGGATGTGAAACAAATGCTGATATTTAGTCTTTAGTCTATCAGAGTCACTGAATTTTAGGTCTTTGGATGAGGAGCTGTTACTTGATCCCAGAATTCCTGGATGGTTTTGGTTGGAAGTGACATTGAAGTTCATCTCGTTCCAAACCCTGACATTGGGTTGAAGCCTCCCACATCACCTTACTGACTACATGTTGGCCATGAAACCATATTAACACTGCAGATAAAAATCAGTTTGAAAATGCTTATTTGTCTTCTAGGCCAAACTCTGATTATCTGCAGATGGGTACAGACATTGTGCATTTGGTTAAACAGCTGCAACACCTGCAACTCGAATTTGTGACCTCAAAAAAGAGAAATCTCTTGAAACTGAGGAAATGACCCTTAACTAATGCACAGGGAGAAACAACCAAAACACAGAGTAATATTTCTCAGAGTCCTGTCCCAGCTTTCTTAAGTTTCTGGTGTGAGCTTTGAGTCAGAAGTGTCATATTTATGCTTCCAAAAACTTGTTTTTCACGAATTGTGTGGGCAAGTTTTAAATTGACACAGGGTGGGATGGTTGGGCATCTGTGCAGGGCCAGGAACTGGAGCCAATGATCCCTGTGGGTCCCTTCCAACTCAAGAGATTCTGCGATTCTCAATTAATGGAAACTTTCCACAATGTCTTGGGGTGAAGGGTTTAAGCCCTTAACAATGTGTAGTGTGAAAGAAGAGCAGCTTTTGTGTGGTCACATCCTGCCAGGTCACAGCCAACACTTGACACTTCCACTGCTGTGTTAGGAGAAAGGGTGAACCAAATAAATTTCCCTTTACTCCCATTCAAGTCATGATTTTGTAAATCTCTACCACATATCCCTGGAAGTGCTGGATGTAACTTGGAGCAACCTAGTCTAGTGGAAGCTGTCCCTGCCTGTGGCAGGGGGTGGAATGAGAGGAGCTTTATGGTCCCTTCAAACCCAACCCATTCCAGATTCTGTGATATTGCCCAGCCATCTCTTTTCTAGGCTGAGGATTCCTAGCCTGGATCTTCCTATCGCAGATTTTATGGGTCTGTCTCATGGGGATGAGCCAGGCCTGAATTCTCCTTCTGTCCACTGCCTTCATTCAGCACAGGTTTTATCTGGGCTTTCTTTCAACACCACCTTTCCCTATGTTATATTTTTTGGGAGATCTCTTGGTTGAAAGGGAATGGATTTGCCAAATGCCTGATTTCCTGACACCTCTTTTTTCTGGTTCTGCACAGGATGGAGACTTGAAATTCTCCCTGGAGTCCGTGAAGAAGCTGAAGGAGCTCATGGATGGGAACGGACACATCAACCCTCGCATGATGGTTCCTGTGGCCAGCTATTCCCCATGCCAAGAAAAACACCTCCCTGAGGAATTCCGGCCTGTGTGCAAGAGGGAAGATGCACCCATGATTTTTAGGAGGCTGAGTATGTAATTCATATTTCGTAGCTTTCATTTTTACCACACTTTTCAACATTAAATATTCCAATAGCAGAAGGCAAAGCCACGGAATTACTTCTGTGACACTTCTAGGGCAGCTTTGTGCTGCCTTTGTACTGCCCTTTCTCCTGCAAATGTTGGGCTTCCATGAACCCCCTAAGGAAAATTCCTGCAGTGCTGAGATGAGCTGTTCCCTGGGCACATTGCACTGCTGTGACCATGGAAAAGTTCATCCAAGTAGAATCATGAAATAACTGAATGGTTTGGTTGGGGGGACCTTAAAACTCATCCCGTTCCACCTCCTGCCATGGACAGGGACACTTTCCACTATCCCAGGCTGCTCCAAGCCCCATCCAACCTGGCCTTGGACACTTCCAGGGATCCAGGGGCAGCCACAACTGCTCTGGGCAACCTGTGCCAGGGCCTCACCACCTTCACAGAGAGGAATTTCCTCCAAATATCTCATCCAGATCTACCCTTCTCTAGCTTAAGCCATTCCTCCTTCTCCAAAGTCCCTCTGCCATGGGCTGCTGCTGCAGTGGTTGCTTTTTTAAGTCCTTATATTGCATTTATCTACTGTCCAGTACAAGGGACACTTTAGGACAAAATGCTGCAATGTCCTATTGTCCTCTTGCTTCCACATGTTCCCGTGGCTTCCCAAGGAATTCAGGTTTGATTTCATTCCTTCAGCCAGATTTTAGCTTGAGCAAATTTTACTTAGGGCAGTATTACTTACAAGGATCTTTCAAATGATAAAATAGGAATGCAAAGGAGTCTCCAAACGCTTTGACAGGTGGCTCTGCCCTCCTGGTATCTGACTGAATCCCTCCTTTCTCCTGGACAGGCCTGGCTGCTGAGGATGACCTGTGTGAGATCTGTGCCAATGCTGCCTGCGCCGGCTGCTTCTGAGAAGGTGGAAAAACCCACGCAAGGCATGTCCAGCTGGGAAGTTTGTGCATTCCTGTGACAAGATCATGTACTTTCCCCAATCAATATTCCTGAGCTTCATCTCCCACTCCAGCCAAACTGGAGCTGCCAGCTCATGGGGATATCCCTGCACTCTTGCATCACCTGGGTCAGGTGCCACTACCAGAGCAGTTCTGCCATCAAGGAGGCTGTGACTCCTCTGAGAGGTGGAGGTGCTGCAGAAGTTGTGTGACACTGGAATGGAAATGCCCTGTGTTTCATTTCCCACTATTTTGCCTGGATTTGAACAAGCTGGGTGAAACTCAGCATCCCCTTCAGCCTTTTTAATAGCTAATATTTAATGTCCAATAAGTAGTATCTAATCATTAGTATCTGCCTGTGATTTGGCCTCCCCTACACACAACATCACTGGGATATTCCCTTTCCCGGTCCCACCTTCCCAGTGTGTTGGATCCCTTTCCCTTCTACCTGTCTGCAGGTGACACCTTTGAGTTTGTAGCAGAACTGCAACAAATAACTCGAGATGAATTCCTGGTGTTTAGGAACACTCTGACAGCCAGAAATCAGACTGCTCCTTGTACTGATTGTTGTTGATTTAGGGAATGGGTGTAGAGGAGCACAGGAGCACTTCTTCCCTGGTTGGATATCAAGATTCTTTAAACTCTCTTTGGGAGAAAGGAATTCAGAAGTGCAGTGCTAGAATCACACTGAAATTAAAGCATTGCCTGTTGTTTTATTTATTGGTGGCAAGATTGTGAAGAAATGATCAGCCCATGTTTATGTGCTGTACAGCCAATAAAAACTAGTAATAATTCTGATTTTTGTTTTGTTTTGTTTTGTTTTGTTTTGTTTTGTTTTGTTTGTTATTGCTGGGTTTTGGGGTGGATTTTGTTTTAGGATACTCTTCTTGACTCCTTTCTTTTTCCCCATATAAGGCATTTCATGTCTGCGGCTTCCCAGAATAAAAGATATCTTTCAACAATGTCCTGAACTTAAACCAATTTGTAGTCACAGAATCACAGAACTATTTGTGTTGGAAAAGCCCTCCAGGATCGTTGAGTCCAACCTGTGCCTGATCCCCATCTTGTCACCCAGCCCAGAGCACTGAGTGTCATGCTCAGTCCTTCCTTGGACACCTCCAGGGATGGGAACTCCACCATTGCCCTGGGCAGCCCCTACCAATGCCTGACCACCCTTTCCATGAGGAAATTTCTCTTGATGTCCAACCTAACCCATCCCTGGCACAGCCAACCTAACCCCCCCCAGCACAACTTGAGGCCCTACCCTCTCATCCTGCCCCTGTTCCCTGGGAGCACAGCCTGACCCCCTCAGCGGTCCCCCTCCTCTCAGGGCATTGTGGAGAGGCAGAAGGTCCCCCCTGAGCCTTCTTTTCTTCAGGCTGAGTACCCTCAGGTCTGTCATGGTAATGCAAGTCCATATGAGAGATTTTAAGTTTTCCCCTCCTATTTGTTAACTGTTGAACTACTATCTCCATTTTTATATATGAAATGGAGATAATATGCTGAGCCCTCAACTCAGCAACCAAGTTCCACCAAGATTCTCAGTGCTCCAAATCTGTATCCTCAGCCCTGGAATTTGGAGCATAAATCCAGAATTGATATTAGAAAATTAACATGAGGTGCATAAATTCCTGCTTCATTTGACAGGACAACTCTGAGGGTGTAGAATAGTATTTCTTACATCCAATATTTTGACTCCCCCAGGACAAAATGCATCCAGAGCAAATTCCAAAGAGAGAGTCCCTCACAAAGGCTCTTCATGCTGCCTTGAAGTTGGCACCTCTGGGAAATGGGATTTCCTGACTTGAACACTGCAGGGGCTTCTTTTAAACCTGAAGTTATTTCTCTGAATAGAGAAGGGACTTACTACTTTCCTTTAAAACTAATGTGACAACTCCTGAGGTCCCAGCACAGCAGCTTGGACCAGCTCCTGTAGAGAAGGAGGTTATAGATTTTGCAAGGGAGACTTGTTGGAAACAGGATTAGAACCAAGATCCTGCTGAAACACTGCCAGTGCTCAGGTGGGGCAGGAGTCTGGTCTGGAGACCTTCCCACAAATCTTTGGCCCCTTTGGATCTGGGGCCATCCCCAGTGACACCCCAGGCTTGTTTGTAGAGCACTGCAGAGGGAAAAAGGAGGATAAAGGAGGGCACAAAACCTTTATTTTGTCCCTGTTGGCTGAGATTTGTGATTTTGGGGGTTTCGTTTGACAGCAGGAGGTTGTGTCCTTGGGGAAGAAGGGGTGGGAGGCATACAGGAGAGAAACAAACATAGAGTGGCATGGGTTGGATAAAGATAACGTGGAAATGATGACAAATAAAGAAAGCCAAGAGCAAGGAGTGGAGATCTAATTTCGCAGTAGGCTTAGAAAGCCTCTCCAGAACCCAAACACTGAGGGCAGTGTTTGCCAGCTCTCTCTGGGAACCGGAGCTGTGGCTCAAAGCAGAGCAGGGATTTCGTCAGGCTGGTTACCAGCTCAGTCACCTGCACAGCCTGTGGGAATCACAGAATCAGGGAATTGTTAAGGCTGGAAAAGCCCGCTGGAATCATGGAGTGCAACCATTAACCCAGCACTACCAGGGCCACCAGCAGCCACATCCTGCAGGAGTGCCAGGCTGATGTGATGAACTGCTAATGTTAATCAAGGGATACAAAATCACAGAATATCCCAAGCTGGAAGGTATCAATGAGTCCAATATTGGGATGTACCAGGTTCTGGAGGGATATCTGTGTTAAACAACTGGGTATTGCTGCTTTAAAGGAGAAGATTTATTTGCTTTAAGAAGTAATCTTTGGCTTTAGTATTTATTTGCTGTACTTATTTAGGAAAATGTGAAAAGCCACTCTTGCACAAGGAGAGTGCTGCCCCTCCTCCAACCCTGCGCCCACCACCATCACCTTCAATGCACATGAACAGCAGGGAGTGAGGGAAGGAAAGCCATGACGAATTTCAAGGGAATATCTCCTGACTTCCCCTGCCTTTATTTCAGATATAAGACAAAGCCTTCAGCTATCACAGCTCAGAGCAAGGAGCTGCTGGCTTAGCTCTGTTATCTCACCTGACTGTCCCTTGCCAGGGGCGAGGGAAGAACCTGAACTGGAGCATCAGCGAGCCTCCCCTGGCATTGTCAGGTACCCTGAGATCAGCAGTGTATTTGTAGTCTGTATTTTTCTCCCTCAACCTCTCAGTAGCTCAAGGATAATCATGGTTTTATGGCTGATGTCTGTGAATATGTGCAAACTTTCTGCTTTCTCAAAGCCTCACGCTCTGTCCTGAGCCACAGAGGTGCTCATAAACAACCTTTGTTGGAAAGGCTGGGCACGGGAATTACCTTGTATCGCTGCCTGTTCCCAAGCACAGAGACTAGGCTGGGAAAATGCATTCAGAGTCCTGAGACCAGGCTGTGAATTTGTGAGTCCCAGGTACCAAGTCCCAGGTACTTGGAAGATTCTTCCATTTTTATAGCCCAGCATCAAAATCTGTATTTCATGGCTGTTCTTTCATTTTTCTTCTTAAATCCAGTATTAGACCACTGTTAGCTAGGAATTTCATAGATTGGTGTAAAAACTGAATTTTCACATGATTTCTTGGACCGAAACCTGGGTAAAGTAACAAGTGATAAGCAAATGTTGTATAAGATCATTCAAATTTTCTGATCAACATAAAGAAACTCCAAACAGGTGATTATTGTGTTCTGAAAAAGCACATTTCAAGGTCAGGGTGCAGCACAATTTCATCTATAAACATATTGATCCTGTTTAGGAAAGAACAGTCACACCTCAACTACCTTTTCTCTTTGATTTGCAACTATCAAGGGACAAAAACATGATTTTTAGAGCATGAGTTTGTGAGGACCTTTGTGACACAGGAGCCTGATACTAAATTTAATTTTAAATTGAATATTTAAACCAATGAATTAAGTATGAAATAAAATACATTAAAAACACTTGTGCTCTATTTAGATAAGGAATCTGTAACACCACACATTGTAGAGAACAATGCTATGAACTGGTCCCAGTACCCTCATCCAGGAGAGGAAATAAATAGACTTGTAACAAGAAAACAACAAAAAACTTCTAAAGAGACTTTTCAGGATCAATGCCAGAACCTCAAAGCAGTGTGAGATGTAGTATGAGAGCTTAAATAAAACCAATTTAGAAGAATTAAAAATAGGCAGGTAAGTTCACTCTTGACTTTTAGTATTTCCTTCCCCACCCTATCCCGCTTTTCCCCAAGTTTAACCACTCTTGGCTTACAGAAGATATTTGAGTGGGTACTTTCATGCAGGGCCCCACAAAGATCCACTAAAAGCCTTTCGAGCAGCCCAGTGACAGTGACCTGCTGCCCTGCACAGTGGGTTTTGTCAGAGCTCTGGATTCTTTTCCAATTTATGGCTCTTACAGAATTGAAACTGCCTCCTTTACTCTGCTCCCTGTGATGCCAGTGCTCACACCAGAGATGGAAACTCATTATTGAAAAGTGAATTTAACTCAAGATTTTCCTGCAATGAGCTCTTCCACCATTTCACAGAATTCACAGAATGAATTCTTTGAATTTCTAGTGCTTCTGTTAAATGTTCACAATCATTAAGTGTGGGAAATGGATTTGTAGAGAATTCTCAAAGCCTGACAGTAGGCTCACATAGTGTGCATCTGTATGCAAACTTCGAGATAAGATATGCTGACTTAGAAAGACCATGGAATAGGACAGACATTGTTGAGAGAGAAATGGAACTAGAAACAAGTTTCAAACGATGGCTTTGCAAATAGACTAGATACTTTGGAGAAATAGAACTATGAAAGATGTATTGTAGTAGGACCCACGAGGGGTATTTTTAGATGATTGGCTTAAAAGGCATTAGCAGCATTGTGTGGCAAAAGCTGAGAGGCCAAGAAACGCTTATAATGTATTGTAATTCAAAAGTAGTTTGGCTTCTGATTATGATGGGAATTCTAACATCTGTACTGTCTCACCCTTCACATGAGACTGAAAATGGAATAAAGGTTTTTTTAACGCCTCTCAAGAGCCCCGTCTCCAGGTCAGAAAGAATGGATAATCTGACAAGAACAGATTTTACTGCACTGTTTAATTCTGAGCTGAAAATGGGATTTAAATACTAGTCTAATTGTAGATTTAAAAAGAAAAATGAGAGAACACCCAAGAAATACCCATTTTGGTGCTAGTCTATAAAAAGGGAAGAATCTTTCAAGTACCTGGGACTACCCAAACTGAGTACAGGTCATACACGGCCTTCTGTGCATGGGATTGAGGATTTTTCTCTTTTGTGATCTTGTCAATTATCCATTGAGATTTGGGGTTTTCCTGAAAGATCCACCACCTCGATCCATAGGTCTGGAGAGGACTTTTACTTTGCTCGAATAGGAAAAAGTAAGGCGTTTAAGAATTTGGGTTAGGGATGGAATGTTCAGGTTGAGTACACATTGGAGCAAAAATAATGCCAGAATTTTTTAATTTTAAGTAAAGCTGAGAACTGGTAGGCCAGGATCAGGATTGGTGAGTGTGGAAACTTGTGAACCCCTCAGGGAAACCTCCAGGGCTTTGTCCTGGAAGAATCTACCGCAGAGTTTCCCTGCTTAAGCTGAAAGAAAAGATTCGCCCCCATGTTGCCCTGCAGAACTATTGCCAATCTACCTCAGATTGCTTCCTCCTTGGCCAGTTGACTCTGCCCACCCCAATTGCTCATCCCTCATACCCCCTATAGGTTGCTGCCCTTTGCCCTGCCCTTTGTACCGCCCCTGTGCCCTCAGGTCATTGGTCACTGACCCCATATTTAACCACTGAACACCGCATGGTTTCTGTCGTTTGTCCCTGATCCCTTTGGCATGGTGGATGTAATAAACCCTCGCTGGAACTCTTCATTGTTCTGGTTTGATTAAACCGGGCGGAAACACCAATTCATGTAGTAGTTTGCCAAACTGAGTGTATTGCCTTGAGTGTCTTTAGTGCTGTGAGATGGAAAGAGGAGGGAAAAGACAAAACAGGCCCAACTTTAAAGTTTAAACAGATAGATTTTATTAACACACACACTAAAAGAATGAAAAAAAAAGGAAAAAAAATTGAAACTTCAAAACCCTTCTTCTTCCCCCCACCAACTGTTCACTTTCTTACAGCCAACATAGAGAGACAAAACTATGATTTTCAGTCAGTTTCACCATTTAAACATAATCTTTCATCACCTTGGGAGAGCAATCTCTCTAGTGTCCCATGGAGACATTTGCCACCAGTAAAAATCCAGTTTGGTGTCTCTCAATGTCACTAATCTGCAACCACCTGGAATTTTTCCAGATTGTGCCGTTCCCCACCCATTAGCAGCCTTCCCCCTGGCTACTCATGGGCCTCTCAGCATATTTGGGGTACTGTTTAAGAATGCTTCTTCTAGTTTACAACAATGATTCTCTTCCTCTATCTCTGAAACCGTCTCTGTCTCAAGAGACCTCCTTTTTACCCTAGGAGTGAAGGGCCAAATCTGCGTCTCAAACAGCTGAGACCTCCTTTTATCCCAGGAGCAAGGGACTTACTCTTACAACATTCTTAATTAAATCTCAATTANAAACTCACTTCCTGATCAAACCACCTCAGATTGCTTCCCCCTTGGCCAGTTGACTCTGCCCACCCCAATTGCTCATTCCTTATACCCCCTATAGGTTGCTGCCCTTTGCCCTGCCCTTTGTACCGCCCCTGTGCCCTCAGGTCATTGGCTACTGACCCCATATTTAACCACTGAACACCGCATGGTTTCTGTCGTTTGTCCCTGATCCCTTTGGCATGGTGGATGTAATAAACCCTCGCTGTAATTCTTCATACAGAAGGCGCTTCCTGTCTTTCCTTCGCTGAGCTATCTGTGTCATGTGTGTGTGCATGGACTTGAAATGACTGTGGCCTACTGTTCCTTTGGCCTACTCAAGCAGCCTCTGAAGCAGACGCCTGGAGAAGGTAGCAGCATTTTCACCATCCTGCCACGATGCTACAGGTGAGAGTGGAGGTATGTGAGCTTCACTTCACATGAATGAAAAGCTGTCATAGGGAAATCCCAGGCACTGGTCAGTGGGTCCTGATCTATCCGGACCCTGGAACATTCTCTGCCTGGAACCTACTGCCTGATTTAGGGCATTTCACAGCCCACAGAAACACAACTCTGGGTGAACAGGGCATTTTTAAAGCCCCCAGAGTACAGAACTAAAGCTGGCTTTTCCTCTAGCACAGAAGCCTGGCAGCAATATCTGTCCTACATCCTGGACACATGTGGAGAGCAGAGCCCCTCTCCAAAGACTGAGTTCCAATCTCCTCCTTTGTCCTATCTGCATGTGAACCTGGCTCTCAGGGAGGTCAGAGGGAGTGAGAGTAGATAACACACACATCTGATCTTGGTGAAACCTCCAGAGGGTGGAAAGAGAAGCAGAGACAAAGAAAGACAACATGGAGAAGTGCTCCAGTGTCCTTGCAGATCCGGGTGTCAGGTCCCCCAGTTTGGCAGGTCCTCGTCTGAGCAGGGAGGAGCAGAACCGGGAACACCTAAAGGAGATTTCCTCCCAAACCCAAAATGTGCTTCACTCCACTGAAACGTACAAAATATCTCTATACTTGTTCTGAAAAAAGTAACTCAGAGCAGTTGTGCATTCCCACCTCAGCCCTGGCTGCCCTTCCCTACAGGATTGTTAGGGGTTGGAAAGGTCTGCTGGCATTTCCTGTCAGGATATTGAGGGTTTGGAGGTTAATCAGAGAAATGTTGTTCCACATAGAGCTGTTATCTGCAGGTCAGCACATGCCAGGGACAGCTCTGCAGGAGTAGCTGTGATTAACAGGTTCCCAGAATCACACCACCAACCTAGTAGCACCATCAGGCTGAGACTGGCGGCTTCTGGCCCCAAAGAGCAGCCTATGAATGTGCTCCCCACAGACCAGACCCTGCACTGCATTTTTAAAGTCTTTTGGTGATCTTCTTTGCAGCCCTGAGGGTACTGAGGGAGCTCTAATGGAACTGAGGTCACCTGAGTCCTCCACCTGCCCCTGGCCTACATTTCAGTCAGCTCTGAGCTGTGTTGGAGGATGCTGCTCTCCACCACAGCCAGGTACTGCAGGGGTGCTGGTCCCCACCACCTGTGTGGGCCTGGCCATAGGCCAGATGATGAGGACCCCAATCCAGAGACCACCCCTCTGGCTTGAGATGGGACTTCTCTCTTCACGATGGACCCGCCTAGTGATCACAGGGCTCTGTCTGATTCTCTTTACCCCAATCAATCCCTGACTTGCACACTGACTTCCCAAATTAACTTCGGATCTGCCTTATCCAATGAATCCTTAAAATCTGAACTCTTGGTTGAACCTGTAGACAATGTTCTTCTGCCCTGCTCAGCTCACCCAAGTGTTGTGGGACAGGACTGCTCTCAGCTCCCAGCCCCCATGCCACAGAGGGCAGATGGATCTCACTGCTTTGACAGCACCTCATGATGTGTGTGTTTATAACCCAAATGCTGAGATGAGTGAAATTCTGTGTCAGAAAGAACTTACTTTGGCAGACCTGAATTCTGAGCATCAGGTAAGAGTGCAAAGCCCTTCCTGAATGGTCCAGTAGGACATATCCCTGCCAGGGGCTGGAACTAAATGATCTTTGGGGTCCCTCCCAACCCAAACCATTCTGTGATTCTATGATTTTTCAACACCTCAGTCCCTGAAAAATGAGGTACAATGAATTGTCTCACTGGCGACTCAACTGGGTAATTTGTATTTTGAGAAAAGATCATGTTGATTTCTTTATTTTTCACCAAACCATCAGGCTTATGTTACCCCACACCCCTTTCTTATTTCTAAATCCATTATTTTCCCTATTCCACTTATTAAAATGTTCATTACTTTTCTCCACTTGTGTTCTGTAAGCCACTCCTGAATCTCAGTGTTTTCTGGGGACGGAGAGCCAAGATCAGGTTGGACGGATCTTGGAGCAACCTGTTCGAGTGGAAAGTATCCCTGCCCATGACGGGGATGGGATGGGATGGGACGGGACGGGACGGGACGGGACGGGACGGGACGGGATGGGATGGGATGGGATGGGATGGGATGGGCTTCAAGGTCCCTGCCAACCCAGACCAGTCAGAGATTCTCTCATATGATATGATTGATTCTGATTTGCTATTAATGTTTAATTAATGTTTTTTAATGTTTAATTACTGATGAGAGGACAGACGTCAGCCTGGTGCTGATATCTTTCTCCTTGCCTCATATGAAATTTCACTCACTCTAATGCTCCTTTATTGCCAGCTCCCAACAGTGGAGATTTTTTGGAGCTGTTAAGCACTGAGATGACAAATTCCATCAATTCCATAATTCCAAGAGCTCCCTGAAGCACTGGTTAATTCAGAGTCTGACAGCTCTTCCCTGTGTCCAGCACTTGCCACTCTCAACCCCTGCTGCCCCTCATCCCTTTGCCACTGTGTAATTCTGTGTTATGATGTTCACAGTCAGCAGGAAGGTGGAATTTCCCCCTTTCTCACCATTATTGGATGCACAGACTTTTGTGCCTGTTCTCCCTTAAATTTGCCTCACATTTCCCCCCAAATTTCTCTTACCTTTCTCCTCACTTTGCTTGGGTCCTCCACATTTCCACATTATCCAGGCCTTGGCTGATACAGCCATTTATTTTACTTATTGGTTGCCAGTTCTGGTCCTTCCTACTGGCACCATCTCCAGACTCTTATCTCTAATTTTTCGAGTTCGGGTTGGTTTTTTTTCTCCTTGATCCTATAATGTGGCTCTTTATCCAGCTTTCATTCCTCCTCTTCCATTTCTGCCCCATGACACTCTTGGTCCTTTTGGGATTTCCCCGCCCATTTCTCCCTCTATTCTGCTGAAGCTCAAAATTTCCTGGACTGATCATTTTTTCATAGTTTAAAATATATAATTTCTACATATTTCTCATATTTTCACTCTCTTCTCTAGTTCTCAAACAACCAGCTTTAGATCCTATTAAAATACTAATCCTATCGCTTCTTTCCAATTCCTACCCTGTATTCCTCCTATCCAGAAATGTTGTGTTTATCTGCTCCTATTGTCATTAACCACTGGCTTCCCACCCATCTGGCAATTATTACGTCCTGGCTTGCCCATANATTTATCTATTTATCTATTTATCTATTTATCTATTTATTTATTTATTTTAATTTTCCAGAAAGGTATAAATCCAGACAGCATTTGAGGCAAGGAGGAAAAGAAGTTGTTTTAATGGGAAAAAAACCTTTTTTCCTTTCAAATGTCCAAAAATATAAAGGCTGAAACCCATTTCTTTGCAGAATCCTGGAGTAGTTGATGTTGGAAGGGACACTGGGTCATCCAGTCTTACCTCCCTGGGACCCGAGTGCCCAGAACTGTTTCCAGATGACTTTTGGCTGTCTCCAAGGATGGAAACTCCACAGTCTCTCTGAGCAGCCCATTTCAGTGCTCAGTCATCCTTCTTTTTGTCTTTTTGTTTAATATCAGTTAATTTCTGACCTACCCCCACCTAGAAAACAGAAGAACAGAAGTATTTGCTGATTTCAAATGAAGCTCCTTTTTGAGAAAATGTCATAACTTTTCCTGGAAAAAATGCAGAATGCAGATTGCAGGTAGTGTTGATGGGGTTGGTCTTAGCCCTGGCTGGGCCTCTGTTCCCCCACTATGTAAATCCAAGGATCCCAGAGTGTTCAGCAAACACTGAGCACACAAAGATGTGATTGTCCTTGGGGTAACATTTTAACTAAAGGGTCAGAGAAAGTACCAGTGATGACGTGCTTTGGTTTATAAGCAATAAAAAGTCCATAAAACAATGTCACACCCAAGGAGAATTTGCATTAAAAATTTTGTGTGTCCTGGTAAAAAATATCAGGGCTGAGATAGAAACACTCTTAGATCTTTCCAGGAGCTTAACTTGGTTGTTTTGTTTTGTTTTGTTTTGTTTTGTTTTGTTTTTTCCAGGAATCTGAAAGACAAATCCTATGTTCTTTTCTGCCTAGGATATTTGCACTATCAGGCACTGGAATCAAAACTGCTGATAAAAGTATTTTATTGCTTTATTCATTCCTGTCATGGTGAGACACTTCCTGATCAGATCAGTAAATGTTCTTCTTTGCTGTTTCAGTGGATGAGGTGACAGTGAATCTCAATATCCCTGTTAGCATTCATCTGCTTTAAATAGCAAATACCCCACAGTTTGGAGTCTCCCAGCTGGGAATTTTCAGTTGTTCCAGACATCTTTAACATTTTGATATCTCCTGATAGGTGTCCAACTTCTCTCCTGGGACCTACCTGCGAAAAAAACTGGAAAATCCAATGCAGGGTGACTGAGGTGGTGAGGGGTCTGTGGCACATCAGGTGGGGGAAATGAACTTTAATCTGGAAATGAGGAGAGGAAAAGGGGGAAGGGGGCAATTATGAGAAACAGGTTAATCATGGATGGGTCTCTTATTTTCAGATCCTTCACAAGGGCACATCCAGTGGGACTTCTGTTACACTTCCAAGGATCCATGTCTCAGTTTGC
>VYZR01127873.1:14132-26078 GCA_013400675.1 Oxylabes madagascariensis
TTTGTACTAGGTTCAGTATCAGATGTACCATTTTTCACTCAGTAATGGATTGGTCAGGGATTTTCCTTTGATAAGATGAAAATATTTTAAGGGAGAGAACTATATGCTGTTGTACAGGAACAGCAGCTAGAATGACATGCTGCACCTGAAGGAGAACACAGCTAGCCTAACTTTCAAACTGGATTCCTTCCTAGAATTCTTTTTCATATCTATTGCAGTTGCTTTCAACACATGCTAGGAGACGGCTCATGGTAGGTATTTCTAAAGCCGTACTTCAAAGTTTCTCCCTCTGCACCAGGACCCTCTAAGGTTAATACACAAAGTGAAACAAAATGCAAGCACATTGCTGTAAGTGTCAAGGCATTTTTATGGGGATACAGTAGAAGAAGTTTTTGAGTCAGTAGTGTCAGAATTAAGTGAGCAAATAGTGGAGTGAGGGAGTTTCAAGTCCATGTTCTTTTCAAACTTTCTCTTGACATATCAGCTCCACAATGGAATTATTTCAGGCATTATGGAGCCATCTTATTACTTTTCCACAGTTTTTGACCATGTGACTGATCCCATTAACTGGACAGAAGTCAAGGAAGCAATTTGTAAAACCAGGACTGACCTGGCTACTTCCTGGCTTTATTAGTAAGAGTTATGAAACAGTTCAGCAATAAAACCGAATGAACTGCAAACTCCAGGTATGACTCTTAGGAGGCCACATCACTTACCTTGTCTGAATATGAAAATTGTTTGTGGTCCCAGTATGTTCATAGTCATGGACGGCAGCTGCAAAGATCATTGCTAAAATTTCCAGTTCTGTGAGCCAGTGCTGGTAAATGAAAAAAATCATAGTCACATTTTTGATAATAGTCTAACTCAAATTAAACCCTACAGTACTGAAAATGTTTTGCATTACCTTCAACTTAAATAAACTTTCCTCTTATCTTACTCCAGATAAGTATATATCCATAACACTTCAGTACTATATGAAAAAGTAAGTCCATTTATGATTTTTCTGAGACCAAGTTAACATCCTTATGGGCACCAGCAAAGTAAATACTGGCAGCCAAAAATATAAGAAGTTATCAAAAGAATTACACAATTCACTTTGCAACTGCTTTTTGAGTATCTAATCTGTTGGCCCACACATGGCACTTGCCAAATTACAGTATATTAATCTTAAAAAACGTTATATGAAATTTAGGTTATAATTTGTCTTTCGGTAAACTCTATATACAGTTAATTATAAATTGAAGGTACAAAATTAGCATTATCTATATTTTACCAGTGTACATAGCACTAAAATTAGGCCCATGGGAGATTTTTTTGTTCTAAATTTTATCATACTTTATACTGATGCAAAAAGTAAAACCCAAAAACATGCATAAGGCTAGTGTACAGTTACACAGAACAAAAGGTAATGTAGGTCATGTATACAAAATAATGCAGACCCTGGAGTTTTGAGCTCTTTTATAACTTTTGCTAAATGAGGCTGTTCTGTATTGCTCAGTTTGTAAAACAACCTCCATTATCTTCTTTCAAGTTCTATTTCTTGAATGACAAAATGTCCTTGAGGAGAAAATTTACTCCATCTAAAGATGGGGGCAGAAAAATCATATGATAATTACCCCCACAGTCATAGGACTGATTAAGTCAAATGCTAGTCAAGCGTTTCCACACATATTTCAGATGGTTTTGGTGTTCAAGTAAGCTTCTGTACTAAAGGATCAAAGAATGATCTCAACTTCATGCCCCTGAATATGCACATACATGTGTATCAATGGATATGAAATGTATAAGCTGTCAGATGTAGTAAGAGTTGCCAATAGCAGTTCCTCATTCAAAGAAGAAGAAAGGAAAGAGTCAAGATTCATTAGCAATGTGAGAATAATTAAATAGGTCATTCAGTGACAAAACAGGGCTGCTGAGGAATGAGTATGGGCTGTTGGTGACGCAGTATAGGTTTAGAAAAGTCACAGACAGAGGAATGAAAATGTACTGTAAGCAGTTCTAAAAATGGAAACAACGACCTTCATCATATTGTGTGTCACAAGAAACCAGGCCATGACCAGTCCTGGCTCTCACAATGTTTTCAACATACTGAATAGAATAGAAACACAGAAAGTGTAATGAAAGCTAAACATAAACTTTGCTTTAAGACGCCTTTTCAAAGGTCAGCTTTTGCAGCAAATAAAATAGTTGCTAGACAATGCATTCATAAGCAGAAGAACCTTCCTCATAGACAACATTTATGGGCTACACAGAGACTTCATACATTAACAGAGAAGAGCAAGTATTCTACACACAGTAGTATAGACAAAATTGAGATCAGCAATCAAATCAGAGAAACAGAGAACTACTTTAGCTAAAGGATTTCGAAGTAGAAAAAAGCTCTTACAGAGACAGTTAATAAGTGTGTTTCTGAAAGGGAGAGGGAAAAATGAGTATCTGGGGGTCTGCAAGACTGAGAAGAGCTGAAACCTGCTTCCCTCCTGAAAGATAACATATCATGTGGGTGCCATAGCTGATCTAAATTATGTCTTCTATGGAAGTATTACATATTGCTTATATGTAAATAGACACATTTCAACTTAGGAGTTCTGCTTGAAAGTGGTTTTTTTACAATGATGGATTAAAAACTGAGTAAGAAATGGAGTCTCACAATGCACTTATTGGCAGTAAAGACATNGATAGCAACTCTGCAAGATCTGGAGTCAGTACCAGGTCCTTAAGAGACAATGAAAGCACAAAAACCTCAAATTGCAAACCAATCTGCAAAAAAACCAAAAAAACCCCACAGTAATTTGATCTAGAATTGCATCAGATTTACTCTAATCCAGATATCTATTAGAAACACAGCAGAATTTTAAAAAAGCATTACAGTAGACATGCTATGAAAACTGTTGGCTTGAGAAGCAAACTCCAAATTGTTATTGAGAAGATACTGGGGAGTTAACCAGGCAACAGGAAAAAAAAAAATCCAGCAAGTTAAATAGAACATTTTCATGATACTGATGCTTTCTCAAATTGCAAGTGACATTTAGGAGAGAAATACTTTGCAAGCTGCAGAATCACTAGGCCCTCTTTCAAACACTGATTTCCATAAATGTTCCTTCTGCCTGGCAAGTACATCTGTTTGAAGGCACCCTAGACTAAGTGATGTCCTAGTTAGATTTCTTTCCAAGNATTGGCAGTAAAGACATTTTTCCTTTACTTTGAGCAATACAGGTACGTGGGAGGAGAAAAGGGATGGTGGGAAGATGATCGATGACTCAAAAGTTCTTCACAAGATGTATTCCCTGGGACTTGGATTCTTAAACCTTTATAAAGATGAAAACTTCATAAACGCGAGCTTGAGTTATACATTTCAGTTGCATCATGTGGGATTTAATCTCTTGGGAAGGTTAATAGACTGTCTGCCATCTGTGATATCTAACATTCTAANAGTAATTTGATCTAGAATTGCATCAGATTTACTCTAATCCAGATATCTATTAGAAACACAGCAGAATTTTAAAAAAGCATTACAGTAGACATGCTATGAAAACTGTTGGCTTGAGAAGCAAACTCCAAATTGTTATTGAGAAGATACTGGGGAGTTAACCAGGCAACAGGAAAAAAAAAAATCCAGCAAGTTAAATAGAACATTTTCATGATACTGATGCTTTCTCAAATTGCAAGTGACATTTAGGAGAGAAATACTTTGCAAGCTGCAGAATCACTAGGCCCTCTTTCAAACACTGATTTCCATAAATGTTCCTTCTGCCTGGCAAGTACATCTGTTTGAAGGCACCCTAGACTAAGTGATGTCCTAGTTAGATTTCTTTCCAAGAACTTTCCAGTATCATAGCACCATAGAATCACAGAATGGTTAGGGTTAGAAGGGACCTTAAAGATCATCTAGTTCCAATCCCCCCTGCCACAGGCAGGGAAATATCACAATTTAATATCATAATTTGGCAATTAAAATGTGAATTAAACCTGGACTAATTTTACAGAAGTATTTTGTAGCAGCGTTGCAACATTAATGAGATTTTGCAGGAGTAAAGTCTAAACTTTTTTGAAAATAGTTGTTCAAATCAGATTTGTTAGAAGGTTAAGATGCTAATACGGTAATACTTATGCTGGAAAGGCCTTTCTCACACTCATGCATGCAGTGAATAGCAGATATTGAAATATGAAACAGATTCCTTTATTCAGTGTTCAGAGATACACAAAGTGTCTTTCAAAGTGGTTTAATCAATAGCTAAATGTCTCAAAATTACTAGGACAGCTCTGGAAGTTGGAACTTTGTCCTGGTATCACAAGGAAAATCTGAATGTTACTGGGTTTTTTGAAGGGCAGAGGGGCATAGATACAATGGGCCAGAGGGATGTTTATAATAAAACAAAAGGATTTTCCTCCTGGTAAGTTCCTGATCCAGGTGTATACCTGAAACAAAGACGTGGCTTACATCACTTAACTCTTGCAGTTAATCTAATGTCTTCAAAAATTTTCTTTTACTAAAATATTATTTTGATAGGTGAATATTGAATACAACAACTTTGGTTTGGACTCCTCTTGGCAAGAGCTGTCTAGCCTCTGCTTCATTCTGATATGGAAGTGCTTTCTCAAGAAAACTTCTCAATCTGAAAAGGAAACTTGGCTGGTAAAGACTCCAGGCTTCACTTAAGAAGCAGTATTAGAGTTAAAATATAGCTTTAAACACATACAAGCAAAATACTTCCTTCAAACAGTAGAATAAAAATGTGCAATGCCTGGGACTTTTCCTTGCCCACCCTGAAGCCAATGGCATTTTAAGTGAGAAAGCCTTAACATAAGTGATTGACTGTCATTTTTTGTGTATATATAGGAGCAAAACCATCCAGAGTCAGCTCTAAATTTTTCCATTCCAAAGTCTTCTGGAATTGTTTCGCAGCTCTGCAAACAGAAATCAAACACTATTTCTTCCCAGCTGTTTCATTTGTTGTTTGTTTTTTGGTTCATTGGGGTTTTTTTAAACAACTGTATCCACAGTGAAGACAAATTATCAAAAAGCCATTGACAGCAATGTCCATTTTCTTTCAGTCAGTATTTACTTTTTCCTAGCAAGATGATAGTGAGGAGAATTCCACTGCTGATATTAAATGTAAGTGTTTCAAAATAAAAATGCTTGCAGTGATTCATTTCAGTTCCCAAATAAATAATTTAAAAATTGGTGATGTTTCAAGGTAAATGCAATAGCCTGCCTACTATAGGCACATAGAGTATGCAAGAGCAGGGCTAAAGAAGGTTAAAAACAGAAAGAAAAAGTGATTGCAGAGTTTAAGGCCAGGCTGGATGGGGCCTTGGGCAGCCTGGTCTAGAGGAACGTGTCCTTGCCTGCGGCAGGGTGGTCGGACCTGAGTTGCCTTTAAGGTCCCTTCCAACCCAAGCCATTCCATGATGATATAATTCTAAGCCTTCACTGATTCAGTACATCTTTCAGCAGCCAGGACCTCTGCAGATACTAAAGCTTCCTTGCCTGATCACACCTCCCATGCTCTGATGTGAAAGTAAAAAATTCTCACCTGCCCACTCCTGGAAATCTATCTCATTAAATATGATCTAAAATACCCAAATCCAGGCAATGAAAAGCAAACAGGATTTAAGGATGATTTTTTTCTTCCTCTTTCCCTCTGCATTGAGAGAAGTTCAGCCTGGAAGAACTGTTAAAATGAAATAAAGTTCACAGCCTGAACAGTAATTCTTGAATCTCTCTCTGCAAAATTTTCAACGGAGCTTTTTCCTCTAGAAAAGAAACATGTACGCATTTATTCAAAACAGGAGAGTCTGAGAAAAGAAGTAAATTGAACTCCACAGTACTTCTTACCATAATGCCAGTGTGAATCATTATGTAATGCACAGTTTGAGTAACATCAGCTGCATGGATCAAATTGTGATAGGGATTTTTGTATTTGCTGTAACCAACTTCAAGAGCTTCAGCAAAAGAAATAAGATTGGGAACAGGGATCTACAGACAAGAAAACATTAAAATAATTGTTTTTTTCCTGCAACAGCTACAAAGTCAAGCATGCAATAAGTGAATCACAATTAATATACCATGGGATCCAGTAGGCAAACAATAAAAGAAAAATTTTAAATGCAAAGGTCTGATATCATACATGCACCAGTGAGTCTCCACACAATTTTTGTAGATGTTATATCTCTCTACATACACCATGCACAAGACTCTGCAGAGCTATCAACCAAATGGTTTTTAAGGCATGTCTGTCTGCACCAGGGATGCATAGGTTGCATGCATAATACAGGCATGACAGATAGGAGTCTAACAATAGGATTATCTCCTTTTTTTCACCAGTTTTACCTTGCTTGAGACAAGGTTTGCTTTAATGTCATAATATGACTTCCCTTCCTCCAGGCAATGTGTGAAGTACAGGTACTATCTGGTCCCACTGATTTTTGCATTGTGATGGTTTTGGCAGGGATAGAGTTAATTTCCTTCATAGTAGCTGGTATGGGTCAATGTTTTGGATTTGTGCTGTAAACAGAGCTGATAACTCCAGGATGTTTTAGTCACTGCCGTGCAGCGACTGCAGAGTCGAGGCCTTTTCTGCCCCCCATCCCACCCAGCTCTGGGTAGCCCGGGGTGCACAGCAAGCTGTGAAGGGACACAGGCAGGACAGGACAGCTGGCCCTGCTGGCCCTGCTGGCCCTGCTGGCCCAGGGGACATCGCTCCCCACGGCCCCAGGGGCAGCAGCCGGGCTGGGGGAGCCTGGCCGGGCACGGCTGCCTGGGGACCGCCTGGGCAGCGCTCAGCTGCTGCTGCTGAGCCATTGCCTTCGTCTGCAGCCTTTCTCCTGGGGTTTTATTTCTCTCTTAAATATTAATTTTCTGTATTATTATTATCACCATCATTATTAAACTGTACATCTCTCAACCCACAAGTTTTATCACTTTTACGCCTCCAATTCTTTTTCCCCCGTCCTTCTGGGGAGAGGAGTGAGCAAGTGAGTGGCTGTGTGGTGATTATTTGCTGCCTGGGGATAAACCACTTCACCCATTTAATGAAATTACATGTCCCTTAATAAATTTTTGTTATTTACAAACCCTGCAATGTAAACAATGGGACTGAGAATGGGCTTAAGCCCACCGTGCCAGTAGCACTGTGTACTTCATGTCTGTGTTACAATGGTAGCCCTGGTGTGGTTCTGACTTCAAGCAAATAAAGCCTGTTGGAAAAAGCTGGGTTGCCAGCCTAAAATTAAAATACTCAAAAAACTTCAGGGTGAGACAGCCTCTTCAAAAGGAACACAGAGTTTTTGCAGTCAAGAGATTTTGAAACTATTAGAAAACTGTCATTTGGCACTATAAGAATAAATTTATCATTTTGATCCATTTTTTTTAATCTCAGCCTTTCAAAGTTGACTATAAGGACTCCATATTGTATTGCAAAACCCTACAAACACCTTGGAAAAGCAAGTTTTTTCTTTATATATCCCCCCAGGTTGTTAAGGAGAGGAAGGTTCAGCTGGAGTCCCTGCACAGTAGTGATCAACATACCATGATCCAGACCACGAAAAAAAGTATTTAGGAGTAACTATGGTTTTCTGCCTTTTTAGTAATTTTTGATCTATAAAGGTGGGACACTGGTTCAGACCTGCTGAGTAAATAGTCTGCATACATAACCTATTTATGTAACACAAATGACATGACAAGGGTCTACCTAGCTTTCCATTTTTTGGGTTGCAGAAAAATTTGCATGGTCTGAGTGAAGTTTCATTTGGTAGAACTATCGGCATTTTACAGTATTTCATTTGCCATATTCTTAGAAATTCTGCACCGCATTGTGCAATAAAAAACATTTCAATGCTGGTTTTCTTGTATTTTAAATTTGACACATGTCTTTTTGCATACTTATTTTTATTTGTGGTTTGTTCCTGACCTTGAAACGGTTCAAAAGGTCATATCGGGTTAACAGCTCATACATCATAAATTTCAGACTGTGCTCTCCACTTGCTTCATTAAGGGCAAATACGTCAAAAGACCACTTATCAACATCCTGTAGATGAGGGAAAAGGAAAACAACAAAAAACCAAAAAGCCATTACATTTCCATGCATTTGGCTAGTATTTAGAGGGAAGAGGGAGAGTTTAGTGGTTTTATTATCCAACTCTTTCAAACTCCTAATGTAGATAACACATTAAAGACTACTTCAATATTAATGATGAAAACAATTGTGTCAGTTATCAATAAAACACTTGCAACATGACCGAGGCCACTTTGCATGCTTTGAATCAAAGGTCTTAAGTTTAACTTTCTCTGTACAAATCGTCTATAAAATCTTATGGAGTTACTCTGAATACCACCCTTCAAATAAGCTATTATGCAGTGTCATTAACACTGATGTCATTACACATAAAGCAAATTGAGAATAATATAATAGTTTGGCTTTCAGGGGAAAAGTTGAGGTACTTCATTCTCAAGAAATACCAGTTTTAATTGCATTCATAGACATAGAAACTCAGCTTACTATAAAAGATTATCTTTTGGCTGAACTAGAGTAATACCTTAAATTTACAGCAAATACTGTACTTGTTCCATAAGCATAAGCTTCTTTTGTTAGTTCTATCCCAATGCTATATTCTTTTTCTTTCCTAAAAAGGAAACAAATGCTGCTGTCTGAGACACTGATTACGATACCACTGGGAGCTGATAAAACTGTCTCACATTTCTATAAGAACTTCTACACAAATTTCATTCTATTGCTCTAATAGGATATAAATGAAATGAGAATTAATCAGAATCATACGTTATTTTTTAATGTTTAACTACTATTTTCTCTGTTCTTTGTGCTTAGTTCTGTAGTACTAACTATGGCTAGGGTATGTTCAGTAGAAAAATATTCATTTGACCCTAAAAGTCACTAAACATAAGTGCAAATACATTCAAATTCCACGATGATTAAACTTCTTTCACCTTAAATGTGACTATGACTTCTGCTGGATAAGCCAAACCAACCATGCTTGAAGTTTTTCGGTACATCCTAAAAGAATAAAGAAAATATTAGGAAATAACACTTTTTTAAAAACATACTGGAACAATTTATTTTTTTTAATTTTTCTTTCAGAGTTTGTGAAATAACATGGATCTATTTAAGGGTCTGACGCCCAAGATCTATGTAATCTTTTATGAAGTTATAAGAAAAGCCCCTTTGCAAGTCCGTTACTCTTCAATGTTAGACCAGTCTTTGGTACAATTTAGTGTAGAAGTTACAAAGCCATTGAGTTCATCCCCAGAATTTTCCAAGGCTTAGAAGATTTTACAAATCTAGAGGTTTCATCTGGAATTCTGTATAGAAAAATGGAGTGGATGTAGAAATTGAAGCCTAAATTCAATTTATGATTCAATTCGAAATTCAAGATTTGCTTCAGTTCATCCCACCATTTAAAGGATCTTCAGTGGCAGACACTGGTTAAATGCAGTACTTGGCTGTTACAAAAAAACAAAGCTCTCACCTTTCTACAAAAATCCCAGCTTGTACAGCGTGCACAATGCTTCGGAATTTGGGCTTTTCCTCAGGTCTCCTCTTCACTATTCCCATTTCTCTTGTGAATGTAGAAGCTAACCAGTCCCGCACTTCCAGCGGGACCGAATCTGACTGGATGTCAGAAAGTTCATCCTCAGTGTCCAAAAGTTTCCTGCAAAAAAATTAATACAGAGTAACCAACAAGACCTGGGGCCTAACAAGAGGAGTACTGACAGGTGGACAGCTAAAAAGCTTGATTTAAGAGGAGCTGAGGTTGACTGTAGGACCAACTCAGCGCATCACTAAGTGTCCTCTCTGGCAGATGGACTGAGACCAAGGGGAAGCTGTGCACAGCAGATATCGTCTCTCTCTCCCACTGCTCATGTTCCAATAAAATGCAAGTTATTCAACTGAAGACAAGAAAAGATTTTTCCACTAAGTTGTCAGAGCAGTGGTGGATAGAAGTGTAATCAATGAGCTATAAAATCTCAAGAAGACCTCTAAAAGAGTAACTGACAGAAATTTCAGCAGGATTGCTACTACAACTGAGAACGCCATTGGTCTATGGATCTGTCCCCCAAAATGGTATAGGAAGTGTTTTGATATTTACATGCAAAAGTAAATAATGCCACATAGCAATGATGTGGTGAATGCGTGTCAATGAACGCCCTGTCCACGTGCTCATCATGCTATTCCAGCACAATAAAAGCATTAAAGAGAATTAATTCCTTTATTGAAGAGAATTAATTCCTTCTATGTTGAGATCTGTATTCCTATTGAAGGCAGGGTAACAAAGTCACAGTGGTAAAGATATTATACAAGATTGGATTCCAAGTCAGCTTTCACAGTTGTTAGCAGTTAAAGCTAGAAAAGTTATATATAGCTCTTGCAAAATAGAAGAAGTATTAAAAAGAAACTTCACTTCAACAGAAGTGAATTAGAGGTCATCAGTTTATTTAGAAGAAACATGTAACTAAATACTCTCTTTAAACAGACTCAACACTTCCATTCCATACAACTATAAATCTTTCTCTTGCAGTTATTTGCCCTTATCACTCAGAGTGCTGGGGTTTCCAGGAAACAAATCCCTTATTTAGTCTGATATCAATTTTCCCTTCATTCAGTTATGCAAGAAACCCCAGAGTTAGGATGATCTGAATATGTGCAAAGCATGCCACCCTTTCAAAATATTTTCTTGAAAGTGGTACCAATAGAACTGCAGACATTATTTGATTACATAGCTCTATTTCTCTAGTGCTGCCTTTCTGAAATGTAGATGAATTAGGAAAACCTGAGTGTGGTATAGTTCAAAAGACTCTCCACATAAACGTAATGCTATCTGAGGAATTAAAGGAAGATGCCTAATACAAAGCATGTTAGAAGCATCATATAAATTATTGGTGAACTGCGGGCATAGCGTATTTGTGCTCAGTTTCAGCAGCCCATCTAGGTGACAGTATATTTTGTGAGATTCTTCAACTGGGGTTTAAAAAATTTAAATGCACCTCTCATCCTTCCCCAGTTTACTGAAAGAACAGTAGATACATTCCTATTTTTCAGAGATATAAAATTATGACACTAGGAAGGCTCTTTAACATGGAGTACAAGAAGAGCAGAATGAACAAGAATTATGAAATTTTCTGACAGTGGGACAACAGCCAAAAATCAGAAACTTAATTTGGAAGAGCAGGATTTGTGTAGAGGAAAGGATTTGAGCAAATTATCTTGCAAAACTGAACCAAGGCTGAGACTGGCCAAAGGTCAGAGGCTATAATTTGGCTTTATTGCCTAAACTATGTTATAGACCTCTTAAATCCATACCAGTCTAACACTGTTATTAAATATCCCTTGAGAAATTAGTACATTTATATTTCTGAGGAATATTTGACATTTGATATGTTTTTAGTATAACAAGGAAAAAACCCTCAACATATTTTTGTAACTATTCCAACTGTTATTTAAATTAGATGCAAATATTCCCGCAATTAGAGGACCATGGGCATTAGGCTGCCTCAGAGCATGCAGCCAGGATATTCCACATCACTTGTGCAGCAGGAAGCAGAGTTCTACATCAGTTTGCTATAATCGGATGCAGANTTACAAAACTTATGAACTGCCACACAGGTTCAAAAATATCATTGGAAAAATTAATGGACACGTGACTATAGCTGTCAAACATGAGGCTACAGCCTCTGGCTTAGTTAGTATTTGGAATGGAGTGACTACAAGGCCCATAGCCTCGTTTTCCAAATCAACCAACCTGAAGATCAGAGATTGTGAGCATTTTAAAGCTAGATAGTTGTTCCATAGTCAGTCTTAAGTAAAACTTTGCTGTGATAAATTTCATTCAGCCGGGAGTCATGAAGTCAAATATCCCAGTTGAATTAAATAAATACATATACTAAGAGATACCAAGGCACACACTTTAATTTTTCTTCCATAAAGCTAA
>VYZR01127886.1:0-10415 GCA_013400675.1 Oxylabes madagascariensis
ACAAGGGGTGATGACTTCAAACTAACAGAGGGTAGGTTTAGATAAAATATAAAGAAATTCTTCCCTGGGAGGGTGGTGAGGCCCTGGCACAAGTTGTCCAGAAAAGCAGCACCATTCTAAGAGGATAAAAAACTGAAGTCATGGCTGTATCCCCTGACTACCAGGGGATTGTGTCTGTAACTTTGAAAGAAAAACCCAGAACCCTTAACATCACATACCAAACCCATCTTTTGATTCCACTTTTTTTATTAAAATATCTCATGTATATTGCTCACATTAAAATACAGCAGTAGTTTAATTTTAAATATAGCCACAAGTATAGACAACTCAAAAAAAAAAAACCAAAAAACCAAACCCACATCACTTTAATAAATAAACCAAATTTATCAAAGTTTCAGGTGATAAATGACTTCAGACACAGTACAAGTCCTAAGACACAGAGCTAGGCTAGCCCAGGACACGACGTTGTGGGGACACCACGTGCAGCTAGATCTATCTACAGTACAGGGACGAGGACAGAGGCACTGGGGCTGTCGGGGTGGTTGCAGTCACAAACCACGGCACAGGAAGGTCCTGCCTCACAGCAGCTTCTGGACAATGCCCTAGACTAGGATGGCATGGCAAGGCATTCCTGGGAAGGAGCATTTAACAGATGTAATCCTTTGACACACAGAGAGAAGGGGATTTTTGATCCAGTTCCCAGCACGAGCGGATGCTTTGCCCTGCGAGGTGCAAAGCTGGAGTTGGTCACGAATTTGGTCTTGAACAGATGCTGACAGCTATGCTCTAATGCAACCCTGATCTTACAAAGCAGTGCACTGGCCTTCTGCTTTAGATGTTAATAGGGATTTTGCATCATTTTTCACACTTAAAGAGAACCCTAGCACAGAGGGACACAGTGCCTGATGGCAGTTATCTGGCTCATCTTGCTTTACAGAGACAAAAAATTAGAGCAAATTGGCAGTTTGGAATTTAAAGAAAAAGGAATTGCTTTAACATTTAACAATTCAAAGACATTTGCTTCATTTCACCTCACCTCAAAACAAGTGAGGAAAAAAAAGAATCTACAGAAGAAATTTGCACTGCAGGATTGTGGGTATTTCAGATCGGGTCTTTAAGCTTTATCTATAATGAAAGGGTCCCAGGATGTCTGGAAAGAAAAGGACAGCAAAGAAATCTTACTTTCTGGTTGACATACTTAAATTCAACAAAAACACATCTGTTCCCATTGTAGAGGCACAATTCATAGAGAGCTGCATCTAGAACTTCAATGAAAACAAGTAAAAATACTAGTCCAAAAATAAATAAAATGTAATTTACCGGTACTTTATTTTGCTGGTGTAGTGCAAGGTAAGTAAGGTCAGAGAAGTGCAGTATCATCTTTTGAGTATAAATACTTTCTACATAATTCAGAAGAGCTACAAAATTAGTCTCAAAAAAATAACTGTGCAACACATCTAAGATAGACAGCATGCTTATTGAATCCCAGTGTCTAAGCTACCTGTTTAAATATGGTTTGTACAGGTTCTGTCTCACCTGCCTGAGGGAATTCTGAAGCTTGGTCAGAACCAAATTCATTTGCATCTNCCTCCAGCTTCGATGGCCTGGAAGGAATGTCTGCAACAGCTTCAGCCTTAGGTTCCGCCTTCTTGGCTGCGCTCCTGCCGCTTTGGGTCAGCGTGTGATAGAGCTCTTGAGAACCAGCCTCAGGCTCCACAGCATCACACTCCTTGCTCTGGGCATCCTGCACGAACCTCTGGCAGTAAACATCCACGGGCTTGGCGAGCTGCAGCTCGGCGCTGTCGGCAGAAGGAACGTCCTGGCCCTCGGCGGGCGCGGTGATGCTGACGCTCACGTCCGTGCTGCTGAGGGACTGCGAGCGGCTGCCCAGGCGCGGCGCCGAGGCGATGATGCCACAGCTGGGCAGCACGTAGTCCGTGGGGCCGATGTTCTCCAGGGAATCCGTCAGCTGCGCGTCCTCGTCCGATTTGGAGTTGGTCAGGAAGTCGTCGGAGTGGAACGAGTCGTTGTCTGAGGCCTCCGTGTCAGACTCGCTCTGGGCTTTCGGATCTACCCCCGGATTCTCCAGAGTTTCAAGGCTGCTGTCCGACTTCCAAAGGTTCACTTTCAAATTTGGCTTTAAGAAATTGACTTTCATTTCAGGTTTGGCAAAGCTGCCCAGCTTCCGAAGGTTGCTGATGTTGACGTTGGATTTGGTTTGTTTCACCTTTTGATTGAGGGAGGAGAACTTGCTCAGTAAATAATTCTTGCCCTGGGCCAGAGACCCTCTGTTCTGAGATCGAATGCCAATGATGTCTTCATGAGGTTTGCTGCTCCTCCTAGAAGAGGAAAAAGATCTTTAATGTACAATCAAAGCATCAAGTATACACTGTCTTCCAGTCTATTTCCATAACAAAGATGGACATTTTAAGTTACCCTTTCCTTACATAAATAACAAATTTAATCCTTTTCTTGCATAATAATATTGTACCCATATAAGCTAATCAAGCCCAAACCAATAAAAACAAAGGAGGGTTGATACAGAACACTAGCCAAACAAGGGAAATAAGCAGTTTCTGCAGGCACTTGTAATTTTTGATGCAAAAGGATTTGAATTCTTCATTTTTTTAACCCTGACTTTGTGTATGCTGTACTCAGTAGCCAGATTTAGCAAATATTCAGTCCACAATACCTGTAAAAAAGAACCAAGTTTTTTTGGTACGCTCTCTACTCAGCTGGAAGAAGCAGCTGAGTTGAGAGCAAAGGTGGGATACAAAAGGTTCACATCATTTAGGTCCTCACCTCTCCAGCTTCTTCTCAATAATGGGCACATCCATTCCCATTGCTTGTTTTGTGATTCTCAGCATTTCTGCAATGCACTGAAGAGTGTCTGAAACCCAAGCAACAGCCTGTCAGACCCTTAAAAACACCCTTAAAAGCCCATATTCCACAATCCACAAAGGAAACAGGTCTAATTTTGACATAATTAGGTTTGTTTGGTTTTATTGCCTTTTTTTTTACGCCACAGAGCAGTTGTGCCCTACAAGTTGCAATTCTGATTTAAAGCTTACAAAACAAACCTAAAGAATAAACTCTCCTTCAGCCCTAAATACTCAGCATTAAGCAAATCACTGCCACACTGCCACACATTTGGGGAAGGAAGAGAAGCAATTTTATTTATTCTAATCCTTGTTGACAAAACTCAGTGCTCTAGGTATGAAGTGGTATTTTTTCCCTTGTTAGTGTTCATTTAATCTAGTTAAACAACAAGCAAGAACATTTCCAGACATTGATTTCACTAAAGAAATCAATTTCTTTACCTCTTTAGGAGCTAATTTTAACTTCATTTTCTAAGTTTTTGGAGCAATAAAGACCTGGACAGGGAAATTACTCTAGTTCTAGAGAGATGTTTTGCTTTAAAGCTGTACCTGAAACTTATTTTTCTTTCTGTTAAAACAGTGACATCCGAGTGTTTTTTTTTTTAATTGCTTTCCCACTTCACACAACTGGATTTTGTTGGAGTGATTTCTGAAGAAGGATAAATTTTAATAGCAATGGAACACATGTTTTTTAGAGAAACATTGATCCACTGAGTATATTTCTATGTCTAAAACTTTTACATAGGATACAAACCTTTTCCATCTTCTTCTGGGCTGCGAACCACAGCCCTGAGAGTGTGAAAATATCCACTCATTTCTTTGTATTTGTAATGCAGCCTCATGCAGGAGAACTTGGGTTTGCCGAAGAGAGTAGGCTCAGGCCCTGAGAGAGAAACCAGGAGAAATCTTTAGAAATCTTTAACCAAACACTGAAAGAGATACTGCAGTGCCTGCACTTAAGGGTATGTAAGTGCTGACAGTCTTTTCCAGCCTAAAAGGCTTCATGTTTTCATTAGAGCAGGACATACACTTTAAATGAAAGATTTTCACATTAACTAAACAATCAATACCTTACAAAAAGCAATTAGACTCTCTGTTTATCTATCACAATCCAGCCTGATTGTTTATTGCAGATCAACCTTTCAAGTAGAAGGGGAAAAAAAAAGTTTTACACTTTTTACATCCTGTGGGTTTTTTAGGGAATGCTTCTGCAAGGATTAAAGGGAAAGCTAATATTTTTATCAGGAGGAGGTAATTGAAATTTCAAGATTTAGACCAAATACTTAACTCTTCAGTGCACTGCATAATCTACAGCATTAAATGAGGTGTGGATGTAGATGTTTCACTCTGCTCTGTACCTCAGGACACAAATCTCCACAATACACAAGTGAGGGAGGCCTTTCCTCTGAACTCTTAGAAATTGCACAGACACAGTGAAAGTTACAGTCAGGAGATGATGAAATCTCTGTGTGTTGTGTAATGGAGGATTAAACTCCATCAGGAGGCCACACACTCCCTTCTCTCCAACTGGATCACCTTTTTCATACCTCAAAGACATCACATCTTTAATGCTTCCAGCAGAAAATGCTAGATTTAGCCTGCAGATGTTACATTCTATAGCAAATAAGTTAAATCAGCGTAACAAGGTACATTTGTAATAGCAAAAATGTAATAGCATGTTTGTTATCAGCCCTTGAGAACGAGGTTTTACAAAGCTCTGAAACAGATCTAAAGTACAATTCCAAGCCAGTTACTGTGTTTGGATCACAGGAAGAGAGCACTGAATGCACAAACCCGTGACTCATGCAGAAGTTGACAAAATTGTTACTGCCATTTGATAAATAATGAAATCTGCTTGGATGACTCCGTGGTTCTTTTAGGAGTTTAAAGGGAAAATTTTAGAACCCTTCCAGTGATCAAAGCTTCCATTTCCAGCAGTAGGAAGAGCTTGGCATCTGCTATCAGCCATTTCTGAGGGGCTGCCCAGGGTATGTGCCACACTTCAAGGGCTGCTGCTTCAACACATTTGTAGGATGCTTTGGTAAGTGCTCAAGCCATTGTTAAAAGATTCAAAAAAAGACACAAAGTGACTGTTTTCTTACCTATTTCTATTTTTTCCAGAGCTTCAAGGCTTAACCTTTGGTACTGATTCACTTTGTCGATTTCATCATCATAACTAGAAAAAAGAAACAGAATTTAGTGCTTTCTACTAATCCAAATCAAAGCTACTAAAATAAACTACACATAGTAAGGGAAGTGGTAACTTACTAGGCCACATAGTAGGCAGAATTTGAAAGCAAAAGCAGCACATCCACATCCCTATGAGTGGCATCGATGAGACTGAAGGGAAGAAAAATAAATACAGGGTAGAAGGTTTTATTTGCAGAGCTGTAACCCATGCCCAGAGTGTTCTGGAGACACCCTTTAAGGGCTGAACACAAGTTACAAGAAGTTTCAATCATGGTGTGTTATCAAATGGATCCCTGTAAGCAATGCTCTCTCTCAAACCTGAAGTTACCTAACAGCTCAAATACGTCAGTCAGCAGAAGGTCCAAAAATAAACAGAAAGCCCACAAGCTATTAAAAATGCTACCAGAGAAATGGAAAAATACCTCAGACTCAGTGAGGGTGATGAGTCTGTGCCCTGAATAGCTGTCATAACAACCTGCTCTGCTATTTTTAGATACTGGAGTTTAACCTGCAGGAGATCTAACCACTATTTTTCTCTTGCAAGCTCCTGAACTCTGAACTTGATAAGGAGCAAAGTTCAGAGTTTATGCCCATTACTTTCCATGAACAGAAATCCAGACTGCCCAACTGCTGACTCATTATTCCCCAGGGCTCCAATCTGATCAGTGAAGCTACACTTTCCCTCTAAAGCAATAAGGAACAGCTCCTCAGGCACTCTCTTTTAACCTCCCTTAGCTCTACAAGTTCTCCTCATGGCACCTGCCACATTTTGGCAATATTAACCAAATGCATCCATCTCCAGATGATGTCTCAAAGGTAATTCCAGCATGCACCATTCTCCTAGCACTTTGGGAAAGGCACATGTTTGGAGGACTTTTCCCTTTACAGCTACAAGTATTCAAACCCTTCAAGCAATCCTGTCCAATTGATTTCTCTTCACACATCAGCCACCAAAACCTTTTAACATCAGTAGTAATTAACAGAGGTGTCAGAGTCGCAGCTGATCAATTTTAACTTTCTCCAACAAACCTTGGGTCACAGTCAATGAGTGCCCAACCTCCATGGAATTTCTCATCATCTGGCAAGAGCAGTTTCATGTAGCTCTGCAGCAGCTGGCTGATCAATTCCTGGTGGCTCCTCAGGTTCTCCTTGTGCAGGGCTTCGTGCTCCTTCTCTTTTGTAAATATGGAGTACAGGTCCTCTGTCACAGGGATGCCCTGCATCAAATCTAAATAAACCCCAGAAAATATCAAGCAAGGAACAGTTAAAAGTGATAGATACGTGGCAAGAGTTTGTAAATTCCTTCCAAATGCTGCATTTTAATGATGCTCTTGGTAGTTTTTCTGAAGAGAATGTTGCCTGTAACTGCAAACTCAGAAGGTATAACCCTACTTTCAGTGAAAAACAAGAGTTCCTCATGATTTTAAGAGATGCTTGCTACATAAATTTAACTTTGTCTTTAAAAAAAAAAAAGCGATGCTACAATGTATTTAATGCTATAATTAACTTGGGCAAAGTCTCCAATGAGTCACACTGCATGCATTCCCTCTGAATTGAGTGTGGTGTAAATTCCAAAGTAAGTGAGACTGTTCCTTAGAGTGTCCAGTACAGACTTGTACCCACTCACGGTGCTTTTAAGTAACAGGAAAAAAAATCAGTCTGAAAGATGAAACCAATATGATTTAATAACCTTTTGTAAATACCACAGCTCAGCTTGGTTGAAATTGTGCTCTTACCTATGACTGCTTGCCTGTAAGCATCCCTGAAACGGTTCAGGTAGTATCTGTTTGCAGAGTTCACTCCATCCTTCATCACCCCTGCCAGCTTTCTTTCCCCAGTCCTTGTGAAGTCACCCTGTCACACACAACATGCAAATCATGCACACATCAAACTTTGGAGCAGCAGGCTCAGCTCAAGGATTTGGCACATTCAATCTCAAAGGATTCTGAGTTTCTGAAATGCAGAACTGAATAGAGGAACTCAGGAATTATCTTCAAGTAAAGATTTCATATAGAAGTTGAAAATACTGATTTTTTTCAAAGAGCATCTTNTGCCAGCTTTCTTTCCCCAGTCCTTGTGAAGTCACCCTGTCACACACAACATGCAAATCATGCACACATCAAACTTTGGAGCAGCAGGCTCAGCTCAAGGATTTGGCACATTCAATCTCAAAGGATTCTGAGTTTCTGAAACGCAGAACTGAATAGAGGAACTCAGGAATTATCTTCAAGTAAAGATTTCATATAGAAGTTGAAAAATACTGATTTTTTTCAAAGAGCATCTTCTGGTATTGACTCTGCAGAGAATCCAGTGTTTCTGACAGACTTACAATTTCAGTAGGAAATTCCAATAGAAAACAAATCTGGACATATAAGCCAGCTACCATTGAAGCAGGACTTTCAATACATCAATCACTGTGATGCTTCAATACCACCAGAAGAAAAAAATCCCTTTATTTTTTGGCTTTTAATGTAAAAGGAACACTACTGGAACAGTAGAGAAGACTGAAGCTTACTGAAAAATGGTTTTCATCTCACTGCTTTTGCTACCAGAACAGGACAAACATAACGTACTGGGGAAAGCAGCACATATCCTCACAACCTCAGAAACAAAAGAAAGTTTCTAGGCCACGGAAGGCTTAGAATTTGAATAAAAAACTGTTTTGGTAGTTACACTTCATTAGAGGATTCTACTTTCAGAGATACTCTGAACATTGGCACAGAGCATTTCTAAAAGCCACATCAACTCCTATGAAGAATATTTCAACTGTGTTTCACTTTCAAATTAAAAGAAATACCACAATTAAAATTTATTAATTTAATCCATGAACCTCAACAGTGAGTGGAGAAATCTTCCAGCAGAAGGTCTGAAAATTTAGATCTATAAATTGAGGTTTGCACTTCAGATTTAAAGTCTAATATACTCAATGAAAACAAGCATGTCAGGCTGGTTTTTAAAATTCTTTTTAAGTATTAGTGCAATCAACTAATCAAAGCTCAGTAGAGATATTTAGAGAGAGATTTAAGTGTTAAGCGTTTTCACCAATCCAATAATGATTTTTCCTATGCCAAACGCAAATACTACTAAAATTTGTTCCACCAGTTACACACAGCAAATACCTCAAATTCTATGACTTTTCAAAGCAGTAGAAGTACACAGCAAGGAGTTTCATGCTTGATCTTGGTAGACAGAGTGCATTACAGCTAATTAATAAGAGACTTTAGAAAATATAGCTAATTAATATCACCCTACTACCTACACAGCCCAATCTCCAGAACCTTAAGAGTATTTTTTAAGTATTGTAACCGCTTAGAAGTACTGTAACCATGCTAAAATATAAATGGATGTAATAATTAATATATCTGTCAAACTCTTAGCTCTGCTGTGCTTTGTCCCAAGATGTGAAGAGAATAGGAAGCAGGGGAAGTGCAGGGAGCATTTGGCTCTTCTCCAATTCGCACCGAGCACGACACAAAACATCCTTCCATTGTAAAGCCTCACCTCTCCAGCACAAACCCACACAGAATACTGGGTGAGCTCCTAAATATCCCAGGGTTTTCCAGTGCACACTAGCCCTGTAATAGAAGATATTCCTGAGGGAGGCTCTCCCCCTTACCTTCAAGGCTGCCGTGCCCGCGTACTGCCGGCTTATGGCATCGCCGTTGTTGGCCCACATGATCTGGTAGATCCTGTTGCATTTCACTGGCAGAGGCTGTTCTGGAGGCATCACACCCAGTTTTTTGAGCTGAAATTTGATGTATGTATTAATTCAGTGCCCAAAGTAAAAGTCATTCTCAGTATCAGAGCTTGGAGAAGTAAATGGAAGCGCTTGCCAAGGGTTTAATTGGTAGATTTTTTTATGATGGGGGAAAGGAAGCCGTTGCGCTGATTTGTCAGATTAAATTAATGAATTGGTGGTTTATTGCTAAACATCATATCACTGGAGGCAGCAGAAACATTAATTATGGATGTTAAGTCAATCATCAAAAAGTTAGCTGACGGCAAACAAGTTACTGTAGATTCTCAAGATACAGGAAATTTTTCACTAGAGAACCATCCAAAAAAGAGACATCACAATTTTAAAATAAACAAGTTAATATGTCTTCTATTGCAAAAGCATTCATGACCTCAAGGGTCTGAAAGAGTCTGAAAAGAAAGATAAATAACTTCTTCTGTTGGTTTATTATTAGTGCTTGCACATTTCGGACAGTTACTGTTTGTCACTGGCACTAGAGTAAGATATCTCCCTCTTAGAACAGCCAGTCCTTCAGTTTTCCCCAGATAAGCCTGAGGTACAATACTAATGTCAGGCTTTGTACACACACAGAGTGGGTAGACATACACAACTGCAATGCACTCACTAAATGACAGGGATAACTTGGAATAAATCATAGGAAAATTTCAATTTACAACTGAAACCAAATGCTCGAGCACTCTTTGCAAGTTAGATGAAAATTAACACAACGCTGCTCATTAACCTTGAAAGCCCTATCAAGTTTCCAGGAGAGAGAAAGCAGGTGCAGTGGTTCCAAGGAGAAGTGTGAGGTCCATGTAATCCTCAGTCCTTCACTCCATGCCACTCACCCTGCAATGCTCAGGGCATTTCTCAGTCATGAACTGATTCAAATATCTCAGCTCCAGGATGAGAATGATGCAGCACATGAAGCTCACACCTCAGCAATGATTAGTGAAGCCTCTTCACAACGATCTGTAACACTCTTGTTTTGAAAGAAATGCATTGGAACTCAAGAGTTATCCTGGATAGAAACCCTACTCTGAGATAATGACTGGGATTGCTGATCCCTCCCCTTGTCCTCAGTACTCCTATGTCAGGAGCTCATAACAACAAAGAGGAACTGCCAGGTACAATGGTCAGATCCATTCACTTTTCACCCTAATGAAGGACCCACTTCATCCTTTCTCCTGCACTTGAACCATCATCAAGTTTGCTCCTTTTGGGCTGTGACTGGGGCTTTGATGTTTCACTTACAGGACATTAATTCTGCATTAAGTCTGTAGCAGTACTGTGGCAGTGAAGTCTTCACAAGGGAAGAGTCACCACCGAGTTTCAGGAAAGCAAATGAGGGTCAGAGCAAAGAGGAAAACTAAAGGAAAATATTCTCAGTGTGCTTGGAAATCCCTCCTCTGTACAGGGAGAACGATTCCACAGCACAACAGTCACAGCCATCAGGGCTATTTACATCATGAATTAATTACTCCTCTACACACAGAAGGGAAAACTAATCCCCCTACTTGCTGCATCACAGTACTTCACTTCAAAGCACCTAAAATAGCATCCAACTTGTTAGATTTTGGTCCTTTAACATCATTTCAGTGAGAGACTTG
>VYZR01127886.1:12027-26246 GCA_013400675.1 Oxylabes madagascariensis
CTTGGAGGGGAAGGTGTCTTGTTTCTAAACTCTGTTATTCCTACGTAACTTAAACTGAAATTACTAAATCCAAACAAGACAATCCTGTCCAAGTTGTGGACAGTCAGCCCTTTATGAAGGAGGACAGAAGGAGGCATCACTGTTCTATAATGATTTCAAGTTTGGCATTTGTACATATTATTCCTCTCGGCTTCATGGCTCCTCAAGTATTTCGCGAAGATTTTTTCGTAGAGGTCAGTTTAGCATTTTTCAAACACACAGATTTCTCTGTGAACAACAATTAAGGTGTGAGACACTCAGTACTTGACAGAGCCCCTCAGTTTTACGTGCCTGCTGCTCCATGACCACTCTGGCAATAGCAGCCTGCACGACGTTGGTCCGATCCAGGCAGTCCATGCAGTTCACCCGGAAAATTCCCTCCTGCTTACAGATCACTCCAGCTTGGTCAACCCTTTCAACAGGAAGAGAACAAAAGCACACTGAGACTCCTAAAATCCAGTGTAATTAATTCATCAGTTTCTATAAACAGTAGAACATTTTACACATGGAACACCATTTATGGTTGCACTCACACCACAGCCACACCCCACACTGAATTAACTCTGCTTGTTCCAATTTATCTTCCTCTTTAACCTAGGCTGTGTAGCCCTGATTTCATGCCTGAGATGTTTTAATTTCTGGAAATTCTTTTCCCAGGCGATTTTCTGCAAACAAGAAAAATGTTTTTGTAACTGTACCTATGTTTATCCCTTCTTTCTCAGGGGAGAGGTTTCTTGACGAACATCTGTTTTAACCAATGTGATTGAAGAAGTTTGCCTTTGTTTCACCAATCAAATTAGTCTGTGTAAAATGGTATAAAAGAGAGACACATCCCAAAATAGAGGAGTCATTTTTTTAGCCTTCTTATCTCGGAGTCTGTGTTGCTTTTGGTGTACAACAGTGATAGCTGGATATCAGACATAAATCCTACTGAGGCCACAAACTTGAGATGCAATCAGATGCTGAATTCAACTCGTGCATATGTAACACAAGCTTTCAAGAGCAAAGGCATTTAATTTCAAGAACAGAGAAGCCAATGATAATGACAGCAATACAGAACAATATAGAGCAACTGACTGAGGCTGCAGCCACACTTGTTACCCAAATGTATGAACTTCAATCAGTTCAAACTAAAGGTCGAACATGTCTGCTTGCTGTCAACAGTAAGGCTGTCATTCTAGGGTTTCTGGGTCAAATACAGAGTGTTTCACACTAAATGTGAGTGACCCTAAAAGTGTGAAATGCAGTAAACCTCGGGCAGGAAACAGCACCTTAGAATTTTTTGCTGTTACATGGGTAGAACAGTAACACTTCAGAAGACAAAATTCTGACAAACAAGCTGGACACCAAAACAGAAATATAAAATATACAGCTTTGGAGAAAATTAAGGCCTCTGAATATCTACTCTTTGTTGGTGTTTTCCTCTACAAATGTTCCCTCTTAATCTAAAAACAATTAAGTACCTACCAGCACCACTTCATGTCAAGAATAATATCATGAATGGCATCAGTCAGTGTTTGAACATTTTCAAACTTCATTCCTCGGCTGAAACACAGAATTTCACAAAATTAGTTTGAACTAGAGCAGTGACTTACTTGTAATGTTAACAAAGATGGTGTTTTGGCTGTGTGAGAGAGACAAGCATTCCCTCCTGCAATCAGCTTTAAACAGGAGCCAAAATTCAGAACTATTCTGCAGTACAGTTTAGCATCCAAATCCAAGGCAAGAGGTTAAAAGATCATTAAATTCTCAAGACCTCTCAGTTTTTAATGCTGCTTCCATTAGGAAGAATAAGTGTGCAGCTATTCAGGCATGTGCAACATTCTGTTCCCATTTTAGTCTCAAGAAAAGCAACTACTGTAGATTTGGAAGCGGGATGGTGAGTCCTGCTTTGCCAGTGATTGTACAGAGAAAACCGCCTATAGACACATCAGCTCCTCCTCTCCCTACCCCATCTGGTTATTTTTTCAGGATTGTTCTCAATTCACTCCTGCTCACAGTGCAGAAACAGTCCTGGTCACTACAGCTGTTCATAGGAGAAAAGAGAATGAAGGAAAATGAAAATTCCTCTAAACAAAAGATTAATTACCAAACCAATCCAGGGTGCCACCAGTTCGACAGAACACTCTAAGGCAAACACTGTTCTGAGAGGGGTTTCCCTTCCCACCACCCCCTCTGACAATATCTACTATAATGCCATACTCAGCCAGTAATGCTCTCCCAGGCCAGCAATCCCTAGATTAAGTTTGGAAGTGAAGATTAAGCCAGTTTAGACCCCAGACAAATGCAGCCTGCCTGAGGGGAGCAGGAGAAATACATGGCTGTGACAGATGACATGCTTGGGCATGTGAGCACTCCAGAGCATGGCAGCATCAGAGGGCAGTCATGAAAACAGCAACTACTCACACTGCATTAAGATAAAACCTGTGAATTTTATATTGAAATAACAGCATCAGGGTCCTGAAAGAACCCATCATGTTTTTATAGAAACAAGCAAGAGAAACAGAAGTAGAGAATTAGAAGCAAAATGCTACATAGCTTGAAATAGCAGGTCAACCACAGCTTTACATTCATGGCATGTTTAAGGAAACTCTTAAAATGTGTGAGAATTAAGCTTTGCCCAATAAGTAACTGCATGTTTCACAGGTCAGGGACACAACACCACAAACAGCAGTGCTTGGTTACCCAAACTTTAAGTTTTACAGTGCTTTAGTTAAAAAACTGTATTTTTGTTTAAAAGAACAGTGTTTCATGCAGAAGTGGAAATCATGATGAGTTTTCTCCTCCTTTATACTCGCCTTTCATGCCAATAAAAAAGATGCAAAGTGACATTTTTAAAAGGTTTCTTACCAGTGCTCATGGAAGTCAAATGAAACATAAGTCAGATTTGCATTGTTGTAGAGAAGAACTTGTTTAAGGTAAGCATCTCCAATAATCTTCTCTCTGCCTGTCTGATCCACCAAGTTAATAATAACCTGTTCAAAAGTTTAATTATTGAACACTCATCATCTGCTACACAGCTTGCTTAGACTTACACCATGCAATAACAAATAGCTCAAGAGTTAAAGATTTGTAGCAATCTTGCTGAAGTTACAATCTTTGATAGATTGTACCTAAGACAAATAAGCTCCAACAGTTCCCTGCCTACACAAATTTAAACACAGAGGAGCTCTGAATGCATAGGACAGGTACACAGAAATAGGGTTTACACATTTCCAGAAGTTATTCCTGGGTTTTACTGGTTGCTTACAAGGATAATTGAAAAACCTAAAGTAAAATTCTATTTATGTACCAATCTTCCAATTGTCAACAAGCTTCTTAAAAAACCCACAACACACCACCAAGAAAAACAACCTAAAAACATTAACCTTCAGCCCCTGCATTTTCATGAGATTACTATTCTGTCATGTAGCACTCACCTGCTTTTTGTAATTTTTCAGCTGTTCTTCAAAGTGTGCACGAAAACAGGACACGGTTTCATTTTCACCTACAAGGCAGAGCAGTGTTAGACAGAAACAGCCTGTTCAGCGATAAGTCCTGTTTGATGTATTAAATCATGCCCAGATTTGTAGTCTAAAAAACCAAGAGACCTTAGCTTAAAGTTAATGACATTGCACAAAATTACTTTTAAATTGTAAAAGTAATTTGCTCAGCTTCAACATTGCTGTTACAGTCTAGGGTACAGCAAACACGTTCTTGAATTTTGCTGCATTTTGCTTTTTGTGCAGAAGAGATGGGACAAAAATTTAACTCTTAATAAGCCTGCTTCATCCTCCTACATAAGCACCACCCCCACAACTACATCTTATCCAAAAGAAGAGTTTTGGGGAACCCTGATTTTTAGGTTTTTCACCCAAATACTCACTCTTGTCCAGCCGGGGCCGTGGGTTATATCTGTATCCAACCTGGCTCCAGAAAACAGGCACAGAGCCTCGAGTCTGGATGTAGGAAAGGGTGTGATTATGGACATGGATCAGTTGCTCTGTCTCAACATAATTTGCCACATTTCCATTTTTGTCAACACCTCTCCGTTTATACCGCATTCCTAGGGGCAATGAGAATGGTCAAGTCACATTTAAGTACTTGCCTTAAACATTAATAATTTATGTTGCTGTTTTTGACAATGCTAACCCAAGACAACAGTCCTAGCCCAAATCCATAATCAACAGTACAAGTCACTCCTCTCCTAGTTTATTCCTCAAAAGTTATTTTGACTATATGGATAACGTTTATTTACTGATACACTACGAGCAGCGGAACATAAGCTGACAGGACACGGCAGTTTAAAGTCATAAATACCTCTGGTCCATCTTAAAAGACACATTTCTTTCTGTTCTGTCACATTTAGCACAAAGTTTTACTTCAGTGCTCAGTGTTTGGCACGAACCTAAAGGTCACTTTTACTGACAGAGGCTCCACTTCTCACAGTGACCCCACAAGCAGCCCAAGAGGATTTGCATGCTCCACAAAACAGAAGCCTTCCCCTCCTTGTTTTAACTTGTGTAACTAATTCTGCACATTAAGAAGAGATAATGCTCCTCTGACTACAGTTTTATGCCTACCCAGCTCTGGACTGCTCATTAAACAGAAATGTGTTTGCATATCCTTGACTCAAAGGAGAGTACATCATTATTTCAGAAAGGATGCAGGTGCTAGCAAAGGACAGGGAGGGAGTGAGAGACTTGGAAGAATATTCAGGGTCATGGAAATTCAGTTCCAAGTCCTGAAGCAGCACTGAACCTTGACAGCACAGAAGGGAAGAGGTTAAAAGTAGGGAAGGGAAAGGAATGTAAAATATCTATAATACAGATCTTTACAAGAAATTGTCAGTGCAGCATTACAGCCTTTAATCAGACAGGGAGAAAATTCTACACAGTTTATGCTCTGGACTAGAAATCAGATGAGCAAAGTGATATTAATAGTAAGAAGGATTCAACATGAATTTTTCCCTCTAGAATTCAGTTGCTGTATCTGTCTAACAATTTAGTATGAAAAAGGCAGACTGCAAACTAGGTACTACTCTGTAACCCTCAAGTATTTACTCCAAGTTGTTCTGACAAACCATTTTCCTTGGAACTGAACTGAATGCATTCAAGTGAGCTGTGGTACAAAGGTACAGTCCTATAGCAGGGTAAGCTCAACAGGGTTTTTTTTCTGGGTTTTTTGACATGTTAAAAATCCAACTGTGTAAGAAAGGAGTTGGAGACACTGGAAGTGTCATCATAAAAATCAGATAGACTGAAAAGCCTGGAGTTGAACAGGATTTATTAAGCTGTAAAGTGATTCAATCTTCAATGCCAAGGGCATAGTTTCTGTTTGCCTTGCTACTCTAAGTCAAATAAAGTCCAAGACCAAAGCATGATCACATCTCACACCTTGCCCCTCATAGACATCTCCTGGGACACAGGCAGGCACACACATGGCTTTTCAAGCCTCTCCAGCTGCTGCCAAAGCCCTCAAAGAGCTTTGAAAATTTAACTCCTATCCAAGCCTACCGAAATCTATCAACAGAGAGTTACAAGCAAGGGGATCCTAATCTCTACATCCTACTAGCAAGATCCCCCTAATCAAGGGGATCTCTGCAAAAATGGAGCTCTGCCTCGGGAATGTGACCTCCAGGGATGCATTCAGTGCTCCCGAGTGAAGCTCACCCAGCAGCCACCCCAAGTGACAGCTGCACAGCAGCGCTGTAGGCACTGCAGCCTCTCCTCTCCCGCCTCCCAGCAGGGAATGCTGCAGTGCAGCCTCTGCCCATCTGCTGAGCACTCAGCACTGTCCACTTTTACCAGTGCATCCATCCCTTTGTTGCCCACACAGCCTTTCTGAGAAAACTGTTTTCTTTATGTACCAAGACTTTTCCCACACTTTAAGTATCAACAAATGGTTTGTTTTCATATTTTCATGGAGGAGGAGAGAGCTGACAGACTGTTGTCCTGACCAGTGTGTTGGAGGGGTGGCAGCTTCACCCTCCAATCCACTGTCACCTTTGAAATTCTATAAAATGTCAAAAATGTAAATAAAGTTCCTTCTTTTCCAGCACGACTTAGCGTGTAAGAGCAATTCTTTCCTGTCTCTTTTCCACATCCCTGGGCAGTGCTCAGAACAACCCCAGCCCCCTGGACCGTGTCTGTACCAGCTCTGTGCCGGCTCCGGCGCGAGATCAGGGCCACCAGGAACGTTGGGTGGATGTCATCCACGCAGGAGGACTCCTGAGGAGGAGTCTCAGGACTGCTCTTATCATCATCAGAAGATTCACTGTAGTTTACCACGAGTTCTTCAATTTGCACAAATCCTTGAATGATGGGAATAATCCAGAAGTCCACTTCAGCATTCTGGAGGTTATAAAAAACATTTATTTTCCTGTTGGTCCAACATTACCTACAATTGTTTCTGCTATTTCTCATGCTTATAAAACAGATGCTTCACATGCTTTTCATGCTTTAATTTTTGCCATATCCTTATTTCTGTAAGAGATACCAGCATTTTTCCTCCATCAGTCACAGGGTTTTTAAATCAGAAGGAAGAAAGAAAGAAACTTTTTGACCTAGTTTCTGCTTTAAGGCAGTTTTAAAACCTCTGTGTGGACACATACTGTATCACATTTATAGAGGAAGGTAGATGTTAGCCTGTTTTAAGCAACACACAACAGCATAAAGCTCCATGTGGGCTAATTTAGTCCTCAAGACAACTGGTTCATGGCTCTGCACTTAAAGCATTGATTTCTTAAACGGAATCGAGATCCAAATTCCCCACTAACTCAAGGTTATCCATTTATATCTTATAACATGAAAAACACAACTCATTAAACTCCTGCATTACACACAACTTTTCACAGAGGACATAGGCTTACCCTGCTGTAACTCCATAACCATTTGTTTATGTGTCATTATCAATGAAAGAGGAGCAGGGCATAAGGTAAGAGGTCTGCTTTCATCCCTAAAGAAAATTAGACTTGGCCTAAACTGGCATACAGAAGTCAGCAACTTAATCCTTGATCTATGAGGTTAATTTAAAATGATGGAAGGTCATATATTGAAGAAAGAGTGGAGGTTTGCTGCTTCTTTATGTGCTCATTAGCCGGGAAAATGTTATATTTACTCTGAACAGATGTTCAGAACAACTTGTTCTACACTGCTTTTACAATGATCAGCCACTGTGCTCAAGGAGAGAAAACACTATCCTCCACTATGGAGGACCAAAATCTTATCTCAGGGAAACTCTGGAATTCAGAGGTTATTTCTTTTCTGGCTCCTCCCTGTTATCAAGTTCAGCTCTGTTCAGGGATAATCCATTTCACATAAAGATACAACTCAAATTTATCTTCAGAAATCAGCACAAACATACAGCATTTATTGTAGTAAATGTTATAATTCAGCTGAAGTTCACTCCTCAGCAATGATCACAGGCTGGCTGGGGGAAAAGGCAGTTCCAGCTGCTCAGCTACAGAAGGCACAGCCCTGATCCTGACCTCTCTGCCAAGCAGGTTTGTAATCAAACACCTACGAGGCCTTAAGCAAACATTTCAACTAAAAAGAACTAAAGAATGGTTCTTGTAACACACGTTAGAAACAAGGCTCACATCAATGCTGATGAGATCTTCAATCATGTGCTTGTTCCAAAAGAATCTGTCATCCACCTGTTCAGAAGACAAAAGGGCAGGTTTTGCAGTATTACAAATATTACAATTTGGCAATATCTGTGGGAGGAACACCAGTGTCCATCAGTTTACTCAGCACACCTGTACAGACAAGTCAGTGCCTGCAAGAAAACACTTCAGGTCATGCTGCTGCACGCTTTTGTTTCCTTGCACCTGAGCTGGTTACAGGACAAGGTGCTCAGCTGCTGGCAAATGTGACCAGCCAGGTTTGGACCATGAGCATTATTGGACAGCTCATCCCCCAGGTGGAAGAAGCAAACACAAACCACTCACTTTTCGCCACAGGGGGAGGTTGGTTTTCTCACACGCACTCTGCCTCTGCACAGAATTTGTCAGGTCGTAGCTCAGGCTGTAGTAAAAGGAGTCTGAATCCATGAACATCTTGAACAACTCCTCCAATAATCTCTTCTCCAGCCTCTCTTTCTCTTTGCTTTCTCTAATCTGAGAGAAAAAAATGGCTCTCATGTCTTTCTCTGTGTGTGAGAAAGACTCCATTCATATTTTCCATCTCTAACCATGGAGGACAAACACTCTCCCAGTGATGAGCAGGACCTTAAAATTCCCAGCAGAGATAAACACAAGAGACAGCAGCCACAGAAACATAATTCTAACTTTAATAAGTATTGTTTTGACTTCCTAATCCAAGCCAATATTGTGTTAAAAGCAGTTAGATGAGATTGGATGGTGTCCTCTGAGGAATCAGGCACCAAATTTCATGTCCAATTCTATATTATAATAGATACTTATGCAAAGCAATTTCTGGAACCTCACTAGAAGCTAATCCTGGTAAAAAAGAACTCCGTGAGCAATTCTGCCAAAATTATGTAATTACAAAATGAAAAAAATCACAGAAGAGCCACAGCTAAATAATCAAAAAAATTAAACTGGGCATCAAGGCAGTAGTTCCACATTTTGCAGGTTTTTTTAAGGTCTTTGTATTCCATTTGATCACCCATCAAAATCTTTGAATTATGAACTCAACATTTTGGAACAAAAAAGGAAACAGTGGAAAACTTTACCTTCTTTTTATTTGGAGCAGACACATTAGATTTAATTTGAGTAAGAGTCTTCAGCAGGAATTTTGTGTCATCTGGGGACTGTGTTATCTTCTCTGGCTTGTTTATCCCAAAATGGTGCTTTTTACAAAGCTAAAATAATAACATTGAATTAAAGGCAACAATTAAATACTATTTTAAAAGTTCAAAGAAAACTGAAAGCCTACAAAAGCAAGATTTTGATGTCCACAGACCTAGGGGAGACACTGAAATAGAGGGGGAACATGCAGGTTTCCATCTATAGCCTAATTCTCACTCTTCTATCAAAGGCATTTTCCCCAGTGATTGTGAGAATCTCTGCCTCAATCTGACATGACTTGAGTACCCAGACCCACTCCAACTTCCACCCAAATTAAATTAGCACTACTCATTTTTATCTTTGTTCCTTTATCCATTCTCTTTGGGGAAAAAAAAATAAATTGCAACATTTTAAGTTAGGATTTGCTTTCAAGCCAAGTTATAGAATTAAGATTCCAAAATGGGATGAAAGCAAGAGAATCCATTAGAAAATATACTTTCTTCTGGTTCAGTAAATCGTATTCTTGTGTGGTCTTCCCAATGATCTTTATGAATTTTAGGTATTATTTTGCTGCAATTTCCCTCCCCAGAAGAAATTGGGATTTCTGTTTAAAAAACGCTTCTTATCAAAAAACACAAAATTTAAAAAAGCACAAAATATTCAAGATGTTTGCTTATACCAGGAAAAAGAGATGAGAGGCATTTGACTTTTATTTCACTGAAGCAGGAGGGGGACAGTCAGAGTTCCTTGAGGATGGCCATACCTCCAATTCCAGATCCTGAGGTTCTGTCTCAGAAAGTGGAATCACCGCAATCTTTGTGATTTTGCAAACCTCGTGATCTCCTGGAAGTTTGCCAATCAATGCTTTCTGACGAATTAAAAGCAGCCACCATGGCAAATCTGGGAAAAAAAGAGATTAGTAGATGCTTTCATTTGTCCTGTCAGGAATTTATTTTGATTAGTGTGCCAGAAACCATTTGACTAGAAGGATCCAGTGGATGATGATTTGTTATTGTTGTGTTTTGTTATTACAGTAACATTGCAGTAAAATAAAATAAAACTAAGAAAAAAACCCCTTAAAAATATTTATTCAGTCTCTAATATAATAAGGAGATAAACTATTTCACAGACTTAATTGAAGTTACCCCTGCTTCACCTATAGCAAGTAACAACTTCTAGGATGATGCACATTCCTACTAATGGCAGCACAATTTGAGAACAGCTGGAGCCCAAAGAGCAAGTTAAAAATTTCCCTTTGTACCTCCTGTCATGTATCAAACAGCAAACAAGACAGACACAGGTAACACCTGATTACAAGATTCATGAGTGAAGAAATCCAAGGAGCAAACATGGACTGCACCATAAAGCAATTTACAGGTGTTTAAAGGCTCATGGCATCACTCCTGAAGAGCAGAAAGTGATGGAGAAATTTGTGAGATAAAAATTAATGAGGATATTGGTGACAGGTGCATTCCATGCACACATCCAGCCTGCAGCACTTGCAGCTACAGCAACCATACTTTAATGAGACAGGGAAACAGAGCAAACGTTCCCACTGACTGCTGAAGAGTGCCTGGACATTCCCACATTTGAATCCCTTGGCTACAGCAGGAGCTGCATGCTGGGCTTTTAGGAGCCAAAAGTTCTGTTAAGGGAGATGGAAAAGGCAGAGAAAGTCCTAAAGACAAACACATAGACTCATTACTTCTCCCAGCTGAGAAGCAGCCAACTGAGTTCAACTGAAAAGGTGACATAAAGACATAAAAAGCCTGCTGTGATAGACTTAAATATTCTCCCACACTTGTGATGGCAGAATGTGTCATGTATTATGCCTCTGAATACGATATACAGCCTTTGAAAAGCCTAGTTAGCAGCTCTACAGCAAATACAAACTCTGTTCTCCTTGCTCAGTAAATTCTAAACAGGATTTTATCCTCTGAATGCTTAAGAAAAACACAGAAAACCCCAGCAGTTTCTTTTATCTAAAGAACAGGAATAGTCACTGCCAACAGACAATGTTGTGTGCTGTGACATTCCACTCCTCCCTTTGATCCGGCATTACAGCCTTTAAAAAAAGAGATATATTTATGTAGGGTATTAAGAAGCCTTTAAAAAATTTAGATCCTCATAACTACAGACCTGCTGTGAGAGCCAGAGGGGGCCTCCCAGAGAGGCAGGAGGGGAAGGGGAAGGAAGACAAGCAGCACTTCTCTCCTAGACATGGTCCTGTAAAGGGAGTCCTGAACTCTGCAGCAGAATCCTGATCTCTGCAGGGTCAGAGACACCTCAGGTCAGGAGGGATCTCAGGGTGTCACCCTGGCCCAGCAGAGCCAGCCCTGAAGCTGGAGCAGTTTACTCCAAGCTGTCACACCAGCACTGTTGCCCACGCAGCCTTTCTGAGAAAATTGTTTTCTTTATGTACTGAAAGTTTTCCCACACTTTAAGTATCAACAAATGGTTTGTTTTCATATTTTCATGGAAGAAGAGAGAGTTGACAGACTGTTGGTGTGACCAGTGTGTTGGAGGGGTNTCTGAGGTATCTCAAGAGGCTCTTAGAGATGGGCCTTTCAGATGCACTTCAAATTCTGTGCCTTTTCTCACTTCCACCTTAGTTACTTTACAATATAACCATAGGACAAGTTCTGTAAGTACTTTCTTTACTCCCTCCTTTGCTTAATTTTCCTCAACCCCACTCTAAGATGTTGACACTGTAAAACTTAATTTTCTCCCTCCTAAATCCTAATGCACTAGTATAGATGGATGCAATTTGTGATTAGAATGCAAGTTCTGGAAACGGCTTAAACTTCCAAGTTCAAGTTGCAATGCCTTGAATTCTGCTTCTTCATTCCATCAGGTAACATATCAGAAGTCATTAGCTATGGTCACAAGAAGGCCTGTAAATATTTTTCCATGCCAGGTTCCAAGTACAAAAAGACAAAGACAATGTAAGATCAGCTTCAAAACATCTATGATGAGAAGGTTTTAACAATACACGGTATTTTATTATTTAATTTAGAACGATTATTCTGTCCTTATTGATAAGAAAAGGCACAGTATATTTGAAATTCCCTAAAAAGTTGTATTATCCTTTAAAGATGTATTTTATCATTATTGATTCACCAGCTCTCACGAGAACTATATCACTGAAGTACTGGTGCTTTTCAGAAATTCACTTGGTAAGGATGACTTTGATTCACGCAAACATTTTCACATTTACGCTTGGAGGTGGGGGAAAGAAAGCAGGATGCTGGGGAGGCAGAGTGATTATATGAGCAATACCACAGGCAAGGGGCAACCCCAGTACTAGCACCCCCTTCCTCCGTTTACCTTTGGTACCACATCAACAAGGCTTAAGTTAGAGATGGTTTTTTTGTAAAGCTTTAAAGTTAAGGACCACACAATAACAAAACATCTTTCCACAGCTGTCACAAAAAATACATTGTATAATTTTCCTAAATAATCTTCCTTACATTTTTGGATGTATCTTGTCATTTTCTTAGGCACACGGCTTTACAGGAATGTCAGCTTTTTAAAGGGAAGGGGGAGGGGAAGGAGAATTTTGATTAGGAAATTCCTAACATTGTACCTCACAAACAATATTTCAGGACTCCATGTTCCCACTATGCCCTTGAAGCTGAGTGTTGCCCCGATTTCAGCCTTTCTGAGAAAATTGTTTTCTTTATGTACTGAAAGTTTTCCCACACTTTAAGTATCAACAAATGGTTTGTTTTCATATTTTCATGGAAGAAGAGAGAGTTGACAGACTGTTGGTGTGACCAGTGTGTTGGAGGGGTAGCAACTTCACCCTCCAATCCACTGATCTCTTTGGAGCTCTATAAAATGTCAAAAATGTAAATAAAGTTCCTTCTTTTCCAACACGACGTAGCGTGTGAGAGCAATTCTTTCCTGTCTCCATTCCACACAGCACCATCTCCTAAAAGTGGTCAAAGGACCCCAAATAAGGAGAGGAGAGTGATGGCAAATGCCACTCAGTGATCCTCACTGACCAGCAGGTGTAGGGAATGTGCCTTGGAGAAGAACCTGCCTCTGCCCCAGCATCCCACCCAGCAGCCATGGGGACAAGGAAGCTGAGGAAAACAAGATTTAATGCAACAGTAAGACCAATGAACAGGTTAAAAAAGTCCTCTTGCAAAGGAGAAATTGAAATGCAGCCAAACCCACCAGCAACACATAAAGATGCCTATCAGTTCATCAGAAAAGGTCTGCCCTTTCCATGACTTCTAGCAGGCAAACTCAGCAACATCTGAAAAGCCAGAGCAATCCAAGCTTTTCCAACAGGGCACCCAGGCAGATATTCCTGCTGGCCAGTCCTATAATCCCATCTATTCCCACCTGCTGAAGGTTGGCCACACAATTTACTCCTAGGAGATCACCAGTGTATGTGAACAAACAAAACACTCATTCTAAGAAAAGCAACCATCTAGAGCTCCAGTGAATTAATCAGTAGGGTTCTATTGGAGATTAATATAAGGTAAAGGCATTTCTGAGCAAATATGCCATAGTTAAAAACTGGAAAAGGAAGAATCTCTGCCCAGTCTTCCCCCTATCTATATTAACAAACCCTGGTAGCTGTAGACAAGAACTTAAGAGCTTAATACAGACAAGTGAGTTGAGTATCCTTTTGTCATTTTTAAAAATGCACTGAAATGTCATCTTGGTATAGATTGCAGAACTCTTTGTATTATAGCCAGAGCCACAGAACATTGAAAGAAAACAGGAATTCCTCAGCAGATCAAAAGTAAACAGTCAGGAAGCAATTATGTAGATAAAGCATGCCCTGAAGTAAAAGCTTTAACAATAGCCATAAAAGCAGTATATTACAATAGCCAGCAATATCTAAATAACTGAATCCCTAAATACAGAGAATGTGTTTCTGTAGTCAGAAGGAAAAAAATCAGATCAGTTATTCCCTGCTCAGAGTGTGAGGTATGGTGTGCACTGCAGAGCAGGACAGCTCTATGCCACTCCAGAAAAGTGCACGTTTCGAGTCATCTCTCAGCATATAATGTTCATTTTTAGTGTTTTATGAACTATGGCAGAGCAGATGGCAACAACTAGCTTGAAGTATTGCATCCAAAGGAAGCTATTACCTCTCATTCCTCACTAAAATGGAAATATACTCCTCTGTTGTTTCAACACTGTCAGCACAACACTGCTGTTTTTCTCTAACATTTCCCCAACAATCTAGCATTTACTTTTCCCCCAAATGCTTTTGCAGTAACTTCTCATAAACTGTACATGAGTTTACTGCAAATGCTGCTTTCTGCAAGTATTTTGATTTCAGCCAAGAAATTCTACACTACCAATTTCATACTTTTTGTTACTTGAACGATTTAAAAATTGGCTGCATGCAGAAAGAATGCTTTTGGTTGTTGACTGTATGAAATTCAGCTATATCTCGATGAAGAGATTTCAGATGCTGAACAGC
>VYZR01127886.1:48984-69322 GCA_013400675.1 Oxylabes madagascariensis
CCCCTTAGATCGGCTGCCCTCACCCCCTTCTCCTCAGCCAGGTTCCTCTTAGATCGGCTGCCCTCAGCCCTTTCCCTCAGCCCCCAGTCCCTCAGCTTGGCTCCCCTCAACCCCTTTCCCTTCATTCCCTCTCCCCTCAGCCCCCGCTCCCCTCAGCTCGGATCCTCTCAGCCCCTTTCCCTTCATTCCCTCTCCCCTCAGCCCCCGCTCCCCTCAGTTCTGCTCCCCTCAGCCCCCAGAAGGTGATACACGGTATATAACTCGTGGCGAAAGGAAATCTCAGGACTATAGCACATCGTTATTTTAAGTATTTATCCAGATGGCGGCACCGCCTGATGAAAGGGCAAATCATTCCCTCTGTCTCTTCTGCAGGCAACGCTGGAAAATGTACCTGCAAACTTGTCACTGCTGCAGACCCTTCCCAGCCTTACTGAGGGCCTGTCCACGGGCTTCCAGAGCTTTTGTTTGATTACAGAAGCTGAAATCCCAATCCCTGTGAAACTGAGGAAGAGATGGACGCAGACAAAAAGCATCCTGTCCTACAAACAGGTAGGGCAGTGATGGAGCAGCTCTGATGGGCACCTGGCATCCCAGTGAAGGGCTGCTGGCTGCTTCAATTCACAAAATAAAAGATTTACCAATTATTCTTAAACCACCTACACTATTTTCAAACCACTCTTTGAAAAGATCGGTTTCTCTCATACTATTTTTCTCTATTGATATATATTAGTGACGCTACAAAATACTAAGAGACTAAGAGACATTAGGAAATGAGAAATCTCATTATTAAATGTGAACATTCAAGAGCCAGGGAAGAGCTTGATTTTGGGAAGTGCTGAGCAGCCAGTCTAGAAAAGCATTTAAGTGCAGGCATGACTTTAGATGTACAATTTAAATTGGTTTATTTGACCATTAACATCTTTTAAGATAAGCATGTACGTCAGAACTTTTCTGGTTTGGGACTAGGAACTGAACTTCTTAGTGGGTCAAACCATTACTTTTGCTCCCATGTCTTTAGTCTGCACTATCATTCACTAAATATTTCTCACTTGCAATATCATCTCTATTCTGCTTGCGTTCCCCAAATAGTTCACAACGCAGAGGATTGCCATTAAAATGCATGCGGGGATTTCAAGGACAGACTTTTGTTTTGCCCTTTTTCACGCTTTGATCAGAGCTTTCTCTTTCCCCCGTGGGTAGTTTTCTGTTTGCATTCAGTGTGTTTTCCATAGATTCACAGCTGGGTGCAGTTTTTATGAGCCTGTCAGCTTTAGTTAGCATAGGGGGAAAAAATTGAAAGATTAATTTTGCATTTTTGCAATTCATTGTCACTGGCTAATGTTAAGGAAACGCGTAGGCTGACAATTAGTCATGCACTCTCTCAGTATTACCTGATTGCCAGCAGCTTGATTTCAAGTTTAAATGTTGATTAACGGAAAGGGATGTGATTTAGTAACACTCCACACTTGGAAGTACAACTGGCTGGATAGATTGGACAAATACACCACTTCCTGAGGTGAAGGGTACCAGATTTGGAAATGGCACTGTAGACAGTGTGAGGAACTTTATTTCTAAATGTCAGTCATTAAAAAGTCGTGAATAAAATTTTTTGTTTGTTTGGCTTCAATGCTCCTGACTGCTTCCAGAGAAACATTAGAAAAATCTTGGGTCATCTATTTTGATGCCAAAGTAACTACAGAAGCCTTTCTTGTTACCCTTCATACTCCTTGCTAGTTTTTAATCCAACTGTGCTTTGTCCTTTCTATTTTCATCCCTGTGTGTCCAAGGCAATATCTCTGTATTCCTCCTTGGTATTCCCTACCCACTTCCATGCGCTTCTGTTTTCCTTTACAGTGAGGTTCCTTTCCTCTCCTGAAATATGTTTTTGAGAAAGCTTTTGTGTGCTTTTTAGAGAGGGTTTGTTGTGCTTTGAACAGAGACTGAAGAGTCTGCTTTGAGAAGGAACCTCCTCAGAACAAGAGTAACACAAGAGTGTCTCCTGACAGGCAAAACAGCAGATAGAAGAGATTTGTTTGGGACTGGAACATTTTCTGAAGTGCCTGTAAATATACTACTGAAAGATAGTTGTGTGTTGTGTTTTATAACAGAAAAATACAAAACTACTGGAATGAACATTTTTGGCAAGAAAATGAAAACTCTCAAAACACAGGGAAAGCAGTTCTGCATAAGAACTTTTGCCTGAATTTATTTTTAGCTTTCTTTCAACTGAAGTAACTTTTTGTGGCAGCTGTAGTTACCTCTAAAGGAAGAGGAACTCTGATATTTCCTCCTTCCCCATGAAAATCTTTAACCTGCAATTGGAATATTTCTATTTTAGTGAGCACTAGGAAAAGAACAACCTTCTTCCTTCAAAGCAATGTGTTTGTGGTTAATATCTGCAGTAGACACTATGGCTTATGGACAAGGTATTGATTTCCCTCTGTTGCACTGGCTGTTAAGAGCAAATCAATGGGACCATTTTCAAAATCAAATGAGAATGTTTTGACTTCCTACGATTCTTTTATTCTGGAATTGCAAATTGCACATTGAAGACTACCAAGCTGGTGCACATAAAAAGATTCCTTACTATGCTGTAGGGCTGCCTTCCTCAGTTAAAATACAGTTTATACTACACCAAGGCCACATTTAATTCATAATTTCTCTAAAATAAATGACAGGCTGTTCTTCATTGTCATTGTAGTAAAATTTGAATTTCCTCAGTCTGAAAAACTTAATGGTTTTATTACCCTTTGGAAGAACTTATCTCTGTTTCTTTACTTTTAATTTGGGCTGGGGTTTTTCTAAAGAGCAAAATAGCTCACATTACAAAAAGAAAAATTCTGCCTTTAGAAAGGATAAAAAGTAAAATTTCAGGACCACTGGAATATGTCTTTTAGAAAAAGAAGATTTTTAAAAGGTTTTTTTCTGATACCATTTAGCCAATTTCAGTTGATTTTGCAATTAGTTCTCTTGGAAGTTGCTTTAATTTCCCTAGGGTTTTTTTTTCTATTTTAATATTATAGAAACAAAAAACATCATCTTCTTGTAACGTTACTGGTATCCTCTGACTCTAGCTTTTTTCTCAAGATGTATCAGTAGATTAGACAGCAAAACAGCAGAAGTAACAAAATCTGCATATTCCATTTTTGCATAACTAACTTTATGTGCTGTGAATACTGTGGAGGCCAAGCATCAAATGACACCTGAAGAGCAGCAGTAGATGCCAAGTGCTGAAGTGTTATACATGTCTTTTTGTCACTTTTCCCTGGGTTTGGCTGTCCTTGGAAAAGGAAATGGATTAGCTATTCAGTGCAAAAATCTGTCAGTCATATGTGATGGAAATAAATGCAGGGAAAGTGGGGAGGAGGGGGTTGAATCACATTCCTCTTGCTCCCTGCTCTCCTGGCACTCATTATTTATACAATATTTATGAATTCTCATGCACTGTTTACATTCGTGTCATGCCCAGGAGCTCCAGTTCTCAACAAGGACCCCCACAGTGCGAGGTGCTGTGCAGAGGCAGCAATGTCTGCTCAGACTCCAGGGATTCAGAACCATCACAAAAGGCAAGGTCAAGAGCAGAACAAGGTGTTTAAGGGATGAACATAAGATGATGAGGCATTTTGCATCAGCTTGGAAGCCAGTGGTCTCACCATTCCAGGATTTAAGCATTACCCAGTTGTGATGGAAAACATACTTTAGTACTCCATTCAAGTAAGAAAGTTTTAACACTAAATATTTATATCACTCTAGTGGACTTCATTCTCTATATTGAGAATAACATGCTTCCAAAATAGCTCATGTACTTGTACAGCTGCAGCAAAGCATGTTCAACAAATTAACTTGGGGTCAAACTGTCCTCACCCCAGAAGTTGCTCTAGAGGGAACTTTGCAGAGTAATTCCTGACACGCTGTGACATTCAGCAACAATACTGAATGCTGCTAAAGCCAGCTTAAATAATCCTTTCCTCCTTCCCAGCTGTGTGTTTCTATTCCTGGCCCATGCCTGCACTGGATAGCCACAAGCATTTGTGCAGCATATTGTCAACTGGATTTGCAGATGCACAATAACCTATTAAGTACTATTAATGAAACTGGGCTCCAAATCACAGTAACTGAAGTTAGAACAAACTTACCTGGCCTTACTGAGCAGAAGGAGTCTGATTTTGTGGGTCAGGACTTACCTCAGTGTCCCTCAGACAGTGCCAGTGCCACACTGAGCAGAATCAGATCATGTCTGTGGTGTGGATATGTTAATGCCAACCATGCCTACGTTAGGAAGCAGTGCCATAGAATTGGAAAGGATTTGGAGAGCTAAACAGCTGGTTCAGAATCCAGCTTCTGAACTATGCACACCCCAGGGGCTTTATTTGAGATTAGATCTCGTTTTGTCCTACAGACCCCTTGGCAGCTGGAGCCTGTCAGGGGCAGTTCTGAAATACATCTCCTGTTCTCTGTTGCAGCTGTTGAGGAACCCAATCCATGTGCTCACATACAGAACAGCAGAGCTCTAGGAGAGTATCATCAAAGGAGCTTTTGCAGGGACCAGCATCTTTCCCAAATGGCATTCCCAAATGTCATGAGGTGGCACAGTAAGAGTGCTCTTCTGGAAGCCTTGCTGTACCTCAGACAGATTCACCAACAGACAGATGAGGTGATTGTTTTTAACACTGAAAAAGTGATTGTTTTTTCACTGTAAGTGAAATTTCTCTGGCAGAAATCTGGAACCGTAAAAAACCTCCCTGACACACATACCCACGGGTCTCCAAGAGAACTCATACTTACAGAACCTCAGCCTCTACATAATGCTGCATTTACACTGCAGATACACCTCAGTGTTCAAGAGGAGTAGGGATGTGTGAAGTTGGAAGAGTGACACTCAACCCTCTCCTCCCAAGAGCAGAATCTCTAGCTGCCAGGCAACAGTTTAGGTCAAAAAATACTTATCAGCTTTTCCTTCATCTGTGGCATGTGGATAAAAAAGTCCTGCAGACAGATCTTGCAATCCTCAAGCCCTTGATGCTCAGTTAAGCACTGTGCCGGTAATTAGAATTCTTATGACTCTCAAGGGCTAAACCAGAAGATTAAAAGAACTTTATTTTCCTGTGAGATTATATGTTCTATACTTGAGTGACTGGGAGAGATGATCACTGCTATATGCAGGCTAAAAGTGTTTATTGCTGGCTTTGCTTTTCTTGTGCAATGCTATGTAGGTCATTGTCAAACCTAGGGAAAGAAGATAGACATGAGACTGAAAAAGAGAACTGAAAATCAGAAAGTGTGAGTCCTTGTCCTTGGACACACAGCAGGTTCTTTGCACACTTTTACATTTATGACTAAAGGTAACATTTGTTCCCTACTATGCAAAAGTGTTATAGCCTGACTGTATTGATATGTGTAAAATGTTTTAAACTGCCATGGCAACAGTTTACATTCATATCTATATGCAGATGAATGAAAGCAAGGTCTATCTTTTATGGTAATAATAATAAAATAGAATTTATGTATGGTCATACCTCAAACAAATTGGGGAAGTTCTGCATTTTTGTTGGAGTCAGTCAGGTTCTGCATTTGCAGGGGGACTGCCAGTGAGCAGCAAGATTGGAGTGGAGCAAGGTGGAATAAGGGCCACATGAAACACTTGGCAATGTGCTTTTCATTTTGATATTTTAATTATACTACAACATCTATCTGAACAATTTATATACTGCATTTCTGTAATAGGTTTTTACCCTGGCTCTATGGCTATGTGTGTGTGATAAATCAGAGGGCTGTAACACTTTGACAGGTATGCAGCTACACAAATGACTCAGCTTTGCCTGATGTTTCTGAGATAAGGCCAAAGGCATTCCTGAACAAAATTTTAAAATATCCTAAAACTGCATATAAGTGGTCAACTGCCTCTTTGGGGGAAGAGCTACATGAAGAATTTCAAGGCTCCCTTTCATTTATTAAGGCCACACACACCATTACACCATATAGGATGTAGGAGGAAATAGAACTGTCCCAGAGTAATTACTGAAGGGAAAATGACAAGCATGTGTTGTTGTTGTTGTTGTTGCAGGAGTTACACTGGGTCATCAGTCCGGTAGGGCCAGGTGTAGACATGATCACCTTGGAGAAGTAAGTGCTGATCTTTGAAAACTGACAGAAATGCAGTATATAAATTGTTCAGNGGAGGAAATAGAACTGTCCCAGAGTAATTACTGAAGGGAAAATGACAAGCATGTGTTGTTGTTGTTGTTGCAGGAGTTACACTGGGTCATCAGTCCGGTAGGGCCAGGTGGAGACACGATCACCTTGGAGAAGTAAGTGCTGATCTTTGAAAACTGACAGAGGATGAGGCCTCAGAAAGGAGGAAAATATTCGGGTTTCTAATTTCCTACTGTTTTCCAAGGTCTGTGAAACCACAGGGTGGTTACAACTTTCTATATGTTGAGCAATCTCTGCCACCATCCTGACCTTAACAAAGGGAAAGTAGAAAGAGTCACAGAATTTTACATCAGTCAGAGCCTTTTCTTAAATGAAAAGAAAGAACAGGAGAAAAAAAAATCAAAGTGTGTACTTTCAAATACCTGCTAGACAATGAAGTGTGAACAGTTAATATAATAAATATGTGATTGAATCCTTTCTTCTTCTGACAGTCTAGCAGTCCTGGGCTATAGTTGTGTCTGCACTTAATACGACCTTTGATCCTGTTCCTTGTGATTTCCCTATAACTACCTCAGGAAATAGGGCCCACTTCTGGCACCTCCACAGTCCTAACATCTGTGAATTTTCTCCAGGAGAGTGGTTCACACTCTGGTGCTATCCTGTACCTTTGCCAATGGCCCAAATAATGGAACAAAAAGTGTACTTAGTAAACTCATCAGGCTAGAAGGGTCATAAAGCCTGCTGTGTGTCAGGATTTCATTATGAGGTTATTGTGGCAAGCTGAATAAATTACCTGAAACGAATGAAATGCCTGGCAAGAGGAAAAATTTTCAAGATTAATAATCATCTGTATAAATACAAGCTCAGAACAGTTGGTTAATCAGGAGTTCGGGGGTAATCCTAGATCATAAATTGATAAAGGAACCAGTAACAAAAAAGTGAAAAAATAAATCCATTTATAATACAATGAATACACAGGGGCATTATGCACAAGACCTATGCAGTAATCCTTTCACTCTACTCTGAGTCAGACCTCAGTGGGAATTCTAGATTCAGTTTGATACAACCATTTTAAGAATTATCTATAGAAAACAGGCCAAAGGAAATCAAGGGTAATCTGAACTTTAAAAGCTGTGATTTATTATTTGAAGAACAGGGATTTTTTGCACTAGTTTCTCATTGGAAACAGGAAAACCGTCTTGAAACACACAAGAATTGCTGGAAAGAGGACAAGAAAAGCTGGTTTCTTTGCCCAGTGTCACTGAACCACAGAGTGGTGGAGGCTGAAAGGTACCTGTGGTTCAAGCCCTCTGCTCACAGCAGGGTCAGCTGGAGAAGGTTGTCCAGGTTCTCTCTAAGGGTTGTTCAGGGTATCTCTAAAGACAGTGACACCATCCCCACCCTGGGCAATCTGTGCCACTGTTTGACCACCTTCACAGAAAAATAAAAATTCTTAACTCTAAGTGAAATTTCCTGTATTTCAGTAAGTCGTTTCCTCTTGCCCCTTCACAGGATATCCATGAGAAGAATCTAGCCCCATCTTCTTTTCTTCCTCCCATCAGGCATTTACACGCACTGAAAATGTTCCCCTGAGTCTTTTCATTTTGAGGCTAAACAATCCTAAGTCTTATTCCAGAAAATACAAGCACTGAGGATAATCACAGGAAGAATGAGTTAGAGAAACAAAGAATGAGTTAGGAAAAAAGCATTTGACTAAACAGGCCTGGGAATAGACTGCTCTAGTCTAATAGAGCAGTCTATAATGTCTAATAGTGACATTATCTGGGCACCATCCACCTCTGGTGTTGTTTAAGAACGTGTTAGGCAAGACAGGAACAAGGTTATGTGATCTCTTCCTATCCACAACCTACGAGAATTTGCTGCACCCTAATTTTTATTCATCTCAGTCTCTTTGCCCATTTCCACGTTTCTTTAACCTTCTTTTCGCCCCTTACCTGTCATTCTTGTCTCATGCATGTATCTATCAAGCAGCAGCAGAAGTTTCTGCCAAGATGCAGCAGCCCCACAGACCTGCAGATACTTTGCCAGCTGCAAGAAATTGCAACATCCATCCTACTCAACTCTCTTTGCTTTCCATGCCTCTTCCGGCTGGGTTCCAAGCTCCTGAGCAATGCTCTGAATGTCATGTCCTGTGTGCAGCTCCTGTGAGGTCACTGCCTCCTTAGAAATATTGTGCAAATTGAACTTGGGCATCCAGAGCCACCTGAGAAATGGTAGGATTGTCACATTTCAGGCCAGTGGATTCCCTAAGGCTGTAGATACTTCACCAGAAGGTTTGGGCCACAGCTTCTCAATTTATTGTTTTCATTAATAAAAGAAAGTCTCCTTCATAAGAGTTCTGTTTCTTTCTGTGACATTTATCAATTTTTTTTTAATTTTTTTCCTAGGCAGCTGTTGTAAGATGTGGAAGGAAAAAGGGGGGAAAAAAAGAGCAAAAAGGCTGACATTCCATTTCTCTCTCTTAGACATATTTACGTCTTTACAGAAAAAACAGCCCTGAATGTGCCAAAAAGCCCACCCCAAAAAATGAGAAAGCAAACATGAGCAAGTCCCCAAATAACTTTCCTGCTCAACTAAATCAGTTTGAAGCGAGGTTTCTGAGACCAGCTGGTGCATCACACAAGCAATTGTTCTGTTTGGCTGATTTGATTTGCCTAGAGCTGCAATGTTAATTACAGTGAAAAAAAAAAATAAACACAAACTCCAGTTAAATTTGCTAACAATCTTAAAAATAGGAGCTCCTGCCCTACTGTTAATCAAACACAGCATCCAAAAGCAAACACAGCTTAATGCTAACAAAATCAACCCTGGTCATAGGTTTGATTCTCAATTTGTCATTTTAAATATCAGTTTTGTTTAATATATTTGATTCAGTCTATGAAAGATAAAATGAAAAATATATGTCCTGCTACAGTTTTGTAATGATGTCTATGGGGGAAGGATTTGGGGAGCCCTGGGAATCAACACCACTGGGTTATATAACTGACACTGCAAAAATAATTCACTGTGCTGCTCGTAAACTGCAATAATGGGCACATGACCTATGCCCATGGAGCATTTCATGACTGGAAAGCACTTTGGAATCAGGCAATTAGAAGACTACATAACTACACACAAGAGCATGCAAAGTTCCCTGAGATGGAAATTACGTGAAAAATAATTCCCAGCAATTGTGATAATAGGATTAATTTATGTGGACACTACTCCATCGTGCAAATCTTGCTCTATGCTTTACATAACCTCTCCTTACAGCCCAATTTGTTCAAGGGAAGGCTGTCTTGGCTATCAAATCATAAAGATTGGAGCAATCCTTAGAGTCAGACGTTTGTGGCTCCTTGGCAGCTTTTATTGGTGACATAAGTCACTCTGAAGGGATATGCAATCACATCCTCTCAGGGAAAAAAAGGCTTATATGAATTCTGACCCCTCCTGGCTTTGACCAAGAGCACCCTCAACAAAAGAAATACTTACTGAATGGATTGATTGTGATTTTAATATCTTGCCCTTTCAAAATGGGATTTTCAGAAATCAGAATGCTGGTCAGAAGGGACCTCTGCAGATTGTTAGCCTAAACTTTCATCGAGGCAGCACTTGATTTAAAAGCAGGGCTGAAATTTTATATTTTGCTGCTCCTCACAGTACATCTTTCTAGTCTGTATAAGGAAAAATAACTGATAGAAAGCACTGGAACTACTTAAACCCAGCTCTTATTTTGTAGTTTTGAAGGGGTTAGGCACCTCTAAGAGCAACACCTGAGCCCAAAATGACGCGTGTGTGCCATAAGAATGATACCAGCACCTTCTCTGGCCAGGCGTGCGGAGCGCAGCGCCTTGTACCGGTCTCGGATGAGGTTCTGACGTCACACCCCCGTTTTTGGGGAAAATCGCCGCTTTTTGCTTTGGCTGCCATCGGCGGGGCGCTGCTGCCCCCTGCCGGCCGCGGCCCGCGTTACGTCACGGGGCTCTGACGTCACACCCGCGGGCCGGGCCGGGCCGGGGCTGTCCCGGACCGAGCCCGGCTGTCTCCGCTGGTCCCGGGCTGTTGGTTCAGTGCCAATGCTCCCATGGACCCCTCTTGGGGCACCTGTGGAGTCACGGAATCACGGCATTGGCAGGCTTGGGGGAGACCTGCAAGATCAGCCAGGCCAATTGTCCGCCCCTGAACCGCAAACCGCATCACCCCGCTCCTCTTGAAATTGTGAGCACAAAAAGCTCCTTAAACCTCCTGCCCCTGAGAGCAGAGTGACAGGAAAAGAAGCAGCAGGAGGGGATTGCACCGATGGATCAGGCTTCATCAACAACTACTGGAGACTCATGCAGAGCTCCCAATGGACTCCATTGGAGTCCCAGGGATCGTGACTCCACCAACTCCATGGGCAGTCAATTCCCAATGCCTTAGAACCCAGAGAGTGAAACAATTTTCTTCTAATATCTAATCTGAATGTCCCCATCTCAAAATCTGTATGATGAATGCTAAATTACCATTTACTAGCGCTATTAGGTTCTTCCACTGAGTGGATTTTGCCTTTATCAGAGCATCATGTAACAAAACACGCTAGTTAGGAGCAAGTTCCTCAGCTCAAGCCCAAGGAACTTCAGGAGTTTAGATTTTAAAGTTGACAGACTCTCAGGGTTTTGTTTTTGCCTTCTGCACACNCCATCACACCAATGTTGACCTGCTCACTAATCTCAAAAGTGGATGTCACTGGGAGCAAGGTATTTGAAACCACACCTTCCCCCGGTGTTTTTCCACTTCAATTTACCATCCTTTCCCTCAGTTAGGTTGTGCTTAGTTTCAAGCCTGCAGGAAATTAAGAGCTGCTGCTTGTGTTCACTCCAGAAGTGCTGCTGGAAAAATTCCGGGTTTGTTCTTTCTGAATCTGCAGGCTGGAATTTCTTTTGAGATTGATGGTTTAGGGTTGTTGGTGATTTTGAGATTTGGAATGAGGATTAGAGTTGTGGTTATGGAATAAAGAGGTGCAGAAATGAGACAAAGGCTTTCTTTTGGGTTTATAAATGGAAACAAACTCTAATGCCTGTATTGGGGATAATTATCTTCGTGTAGATCCCAGACTGGAAATGTTTATCGGTTTTATGTGAGGATAAAGAGTGCCATGTGCAAGCAGGGTTCTACAAAACCCAGCTTGGAAGCCAAATCTGAAACCATCCCCTGTTAAAATGCTGGATATGTCAATGTTGTTTGTTACAACTGGAACTGCAGGAACCCAAGGCCTCCAATGCAAACCTGACACTTTTTATAAGCTTTGAAAATAAATCCTAGGAATGTGGGCATCCCCCAGAGCCTGCCCACACCGCGGGGGAGCACCCTGCCAACATGGTGGGCACGTGCAAGATGAGAAAGTTCTCTTCACTATTGCAGAAAATCATTTTCCATCGTGGTCCTTCTGCTTTGCCAGCACGGCAGGAGGGGATTCTGGCGCTTGGAAGGAGCAGTGGTGCTGCGGGAGGTGGCGGTGCCTCACGGTGACACTCGGGGAGATTTGGGGACATCAGCAGCGTCCCGGGAGGCGAGACCCGCGCCCTGCCACGGTTCTCTCCCCAAATGACATCCTGAGAGGTGCCTCAGGTTCCTCCACTGCGCTGTGCTGTGGAAGGGTTGTGGAATGGAGACAGGAAAGAATTGCTCCCACACGCTAAGTCATGCTGGAAAAGAAGGAACTTTATTTACATCTTTTACATTTTGTAGAATTCCAAAGGGATCAGTGGATTGGAGGGTGAAGCTGCCACCCCTCCAACACACTGGTCAGACCAACAGTCTGTCAACTCTCTCCTCCTCCATGAAAATATGGAAACAAACCATTTGTTGATACTTAAAGTGTGGGAAAAGTCTTGGTACATAAAGAAAACGATTTTCTTAGAAAGGCTGCGCAGGCAACACTGTGCCACTGCTGCCTCTGGTGGCAATCCCAAATCAGGGACGTTCGCACAGGGGCTGCTGGGCTCACTCAGTAAATCCGAGGCACAGGAGGAACCAGAACTCAGCGATGCTGTTCCTCAGATCTATCAAATCCCTCTAATTTCACAACCAGGTCTGTTTCTTAGCGTAGTCAAGCACAAACTATTTAAGGCAGGGATTCCCTACGCAGGTAATTGTATGTTATATAACAAGAGTTATGTGTCTAATTGTTACTGAGGGGGAAAAAAGGTATAACAATCATAGTTGCTATGATTCCTGCCTCCTCCAGCAGTGCCCATTTTCCTTAAAGTAATCAGGGACTTGTTGCTAGGTAGTTAACATTAAAGGTACCTTAAATATTTTAATGTGTCTGTGCCTGCTGTTTCTAGGCAGCAGTATTTGTTTATGATATTGTTATCCAACCCTACCTTATATCCTTTATTCAGTGTAATCTAATATATCCATACAGCTAAACTTCAGTCCTGATACTTTTATTTGTCATGGAGTAGCATATTGAGGTAACTACTCCTCAGGATGAAAAGATGCCTCTGATGTACAAGATTTAATCTTTGTCAGGGTGCTAGTAAACAATTTTAGGAACTAAATTAAACAAACAAGGCCATGTAAAATTTGGTAGTGCTTCAGTGCACTTTCAGCACCAGCAGATGCTTACACCTGCCATAGTGCAAATTTCCTAAGTTTTAAAGTAAATTGTATGATTTCACCCTTTTGGGTGGAGAGAAGCCCAATCTGGATTATTTACAGTTACCTTGATCCTTGTTTTCATGCTTCCAGGCATGTTCCATCTTAAAAGCTGGCTTTATACTGGGTCTGCAGTCATGCAGAAACTTTGATAAACGTTTGAGTTTATTGGCTCAGGGTCAAGATCACCTTTAATTGATGAGAGAGGCTAGAGTTGAACTCCCAGCATTTTTTTTTTTTTGTCCAAACTCTCTAAATTTTTAAGAAAAATCTTCATGTGCTCAATCTTGCTCTTTTTTCTAAGTGGTAATTGGCCAAGGGAAAGAAACATTTCATGGTTGTTGGAAAGGCAGCTGGGGAGAGCAGGAATGGAGATGAGACAGGAGCTCATCATCAATTGTGACACGAGGGAAAGTCCTGGGGACCAAGCACTCACTAACACCTACTGAAATGCCCAGCTAGGGATGTGTGTTATCATTTCATCAGTCCTTCAGTAAAAATTGCTCTATGTGTGGCTGCTGAGCAAAACTGCTTTAGGTTTTCCTTGCTTTCATCTCATCTTGATTTAAATGAAATAGGAAAGCTTGCACTGGGGTAAACATTGTGGCTCTTACTAACAGATTTTACAATCTGAGCTGTGCACTTGGAGTGGCAAGACAGAGTGCTGGCAGCTCCTTTGCCACGGATCAGTATGGGCTGCAGAAAAAACAACACATTATCTGCCTGCCAATCCTGTGGGAAACGCGCAAGGGAATTATTCCAGACGCTGCTCATTTCTGCAAATGGAAGGAGCAGAGCTTTCCTGACAAGACAGAAATGGATGAGAACTCAAAGTTCACGAAATGATGAAAAGCAATAAATCAGGGCTTCAAGTTACCCATGTGGGTGATTTTGCAAATCTCATCTGTTCACTGTCAGGAGCTGTAGAAATGCAATAAAAACCAGGCTAAGTTCCATAACCCCTTTGTTGCTAAATTCAGTGTATTTCTTTTACTCTTTTGAAACTCATGTAACATCCCATTTTTAAAAATTATTTTATATTTGTCAGATGAATAGCAGACAGATCATCTATCCACTGAGGAGATATAAGTAGTAATATTTCAAAGTTTGTAACATTTTCTTGCCTGCTCACCTCATTCCTAATATAGGCACCGTATTTCATTAGGAGTTAATTATTTTCATCTCTATCTCCAGCCTTTTTACCAAGACTTCTGACGTTATCCTTTAGTGCAAACCCTATCAGTGATTTCTGTGTTTGTTGTGGAACACGTCAGAGAACATTGCACAGTCCTTCAATAGGTGTCAAAAGTAAAGAACCAGGGGTGAAGAACTCCAGATTACATTTTGAATTCTGAAACATGAACTGTGTGCTTGCAGATCAATGTCCTTTGGAATTATTTTCTGAAATATGTGTGGCAAGTATGCTTTTCTTCTTACAGTCTGAAATTCAATGTAAGATCCTCCACTTCTGCTTGCCCTGCAATTTGCTGGTGCAGGGGCATGTGGAAGCTAAAGGGTGGCTGGACCCGTTCCTTCCAAGCAGATTTCCAGCTTCTGGAGTGGAAATTCCAGCAGGAACAACACAACTAACCTCTTTATTCTTTTTAAATTGCTTATTTATAGATCCTGGAAAGGTGTTTGAGAATTGGTGTGTTCCCTTGCTTTGTAACCAGCCTCTTGCCCATTTTAAAATAACTCTTGCTCTGGCTTACAGGGCTGGCATTCAGTTACATTGGTCTCTAGTGTTACAGACCATCCACGGTCCCTCAGTGTTCACTGGCACAGGGACTGATCCCATGCACAATCCTATGGATGTGTTCTTTGGGCAGAGCTCAGAAACCCAAATTATCCAGTCTTAAAGGCTTTTTCTTCGTGCAACCAGGCAAATGTATCTCAGTGTCACCCATTTATCTTTAAGCAAATGATTTATCTTAAGAAAAATAGTTCAAATACACTTGTTCATTTGGCTCTCCTGCACCAGTGCACATAAAGAGGTGAAAGTGCCAATAAAACCAGTTTGCTAAATGCTAAAATGATTGTGTTCATATTTCATTATTGGCAGTACTGTATCTACCCAGAGAAGTTTGGCTTTGGAGTTTTAATATTTACACTAAGGCTCCAGGAGAGGGCATTTTGTATGGTTAACTTCTGGCTTCAATTTGTATTCCACAGCGAGTGCTGAGCTCAGATTAGTTTTCCCTGAAGGCCTCCTTTACCCAAGTGGCCCAGAAGGGCTGGATTTGTTTCTGTCAGAAAAACTGCTTTATTGCTGGCTTTTGTAATAAACCCAAAGTTTTATGATATTCAACTTTTACAGCACCAAGAATTGTTTCTAGGACATCTGCATTTTATTTCTTGGACACAAAAGCACAGAAATTATTGCCTATTACCAGACCTTTAGTCTAAGCCAATTTTTCCCCATGTTTGTGTACATCTTATTTAAGTTCATCATATAGTGCCTTCTATTTGGTTACCTGAGTATTTAAAAAGATCAATACATGCACATTCAAAGAGACTGAAAACCTGGCAAATTAAAACCTTCTCATAAGCATACCTCGAGTGGGTTTTGTCCTCTTCAGCAGCTGTGGGCCAGCCACCAGAAGCTATTTTTTTATTGTAATAATTTTTAAAGGAGATGCCCTCACTGAGCACTGGATCAGGGCTTTCCTTGACTTACCTTGACCTGAGGGGCAGGGGCAGAACCTGCCTCTACAGAACCTGCTGTGCTGCTTTCCTGCCTCCTGGGTGGAGTGTGCTTTGTAGCCCTCTCCTCTCCCACCTTCCCTGCAAACACAGCTGAGCCAACAAAACGCTGAAAGCAAAACATATCCCAGATAAAGCAAAACATATCCCAGATAAAGGGTTTGTCCCTCCCTCTGCAGAGGAATCGGACACCAGGCCTGTCTCACCCTGCTCCTGGGGGCAATGCGACTGCTGCCCCTTCCTCAGGGCATGGCATGGTTTGACAGTCTGTAAATAAATAGTCAAAATGCTATATTTACAGGAAACACAATGCCTTGCTGCTGTGAGGGTTTAAATATAGAGAACAGGCCACTACTGGCATTTAAAATAGCACTGGCTGGACAAGATAGTGCAATCAGAAAATAGCCCAGGCTTTTACTGTGGTTCTGCGTGCAGGCTTTTCATATCCCTCCTGCTACTTCCAAATGAGCTGAAGCAATGCCCTTCACTGACAGGGGATCGTTTGCTTTTGAATAAATTGCATTGCTTGACATTTATTCAATTTTTTGAAATGGCCACTGTAAATGCACTGCGTATTTGAAAACCTTGCATTCAACAACACAGCTGCTGTTTGCTGGGCACAGCTGTATTTGAGAAGCAATGTAACATAATTCTTATGGTTTTAAACTCCTAATTACTTTCTACCTGAGTTTCAAACCCCAGTTTCCAGTTATTACCCAGGGTCAAAGCAGAGAGCAGGAAGCACCATCCTGCAGAAAGGCAGAATCAGGAGAAGGAAGGAATGAAGGAGGAATCCTCCTCCCCTCCTCTGCCAGCTCCACACATCACTGGTACCAACCCAAGGCAGCAAACAGGCTCTGCACAGAGTAGGTCAGGAGCTCACAGGGAATGGATGGGAATCTTCAGCTGCTTCCTCCTTGGCCACTCCTTTCTCCCAGCCCATATGCACGATTTGTAGCTATGCTGATGTGTCAAGACATATAAGCCGGACTGGGCGCAGTTTAGTCTTGAGCAACAGAGGAAACAAAGAGAGGCTATGACTCAGAGCACCAGTCTGCAGCTAGGCAGCTCCAGGGCAGCCAAATGCACTTTCCCTTATTAGGCCACATCATGAAACCTCACTTTGTTTTGAGTTGTACCTAATTCTGCAGGAGTAGCACCGACTTTGAGAATCGACTTCTAAAGCAGCACTTGGCGGAGTGCAGCTCTACCTCCAGCTTTGCTTCTTAAAAGAACCCCATCAGCTGTAATTGAATTTGACTCCACCCACTGTGACCAACACTGAATAGTGCAACATGAATCAGGCCCCATTAGCAGCAGATGACATGTACTAAAAATCTAGCACGTTTCACTTCCTTTAAATACTACATTTTTAATCCTTATTTCCACTGAGCCACCTCAGCTAATGAGGTGGTTTTGATCTGGATTATTTTAGTGGTCTACTAAGAGAAACCATTCCGAGACAGGCCCTTATACCTCCCAGACTTTGCTGAGAGAGCTCGGTTCTAAAAATCCACAGGCGATTTCCCTCAATTTAAGTATTTTTGTTACATGATGTCACACACGTGTCCTCAGCTGAAATGTAACCCTGCATGAGCAATGTGCCACTGAAGTGAGTTCATGCAGGAATTATGCAGGCAGCTGAACTTTCACACCTCTCCTTCTAGAATGCCTCAAATGCTGCTCCCAAAGCTGGAGCAGCCAAAAGGTTACAAGACATTGTGTATTCTCACACGGTGCTGCCGACTATGAAAATGAAACTAAAAGAAGAATCAACCTTCTACCTACAGCCAAGCAGAGAGCTCACAGCCCAAATATTACACATAGTGCAGCATCATTTACATGCTATGTTGTCACTTTAAAACAAAGAGAGACAGTTCTCAATGACCACTCTCAACCTGCCTCTTAAAAAGAAGAGATTTCAGATGGGTTTAAATCTTATTTCAAATCCACTCTCATGATTCTAGGTGTAGTTCAGTAACTCACCTATTGCCTTGGGCAGATCTGTTTTGGCATTCATAAATTTGGGGTTCTATGCTGCAAACATGCTATCAGGTAAAAAAAAATTTGCATTTATAAAACTAACAAGTCAAATGTAACTTCTGGATTTTATTTAGGACCCCTTCCTCCCCTGCATTCCTACACTGACTCTGCTGCTTTCATTTCACATGGATGTAGCTGAAAAATGCTTCATTGCCCTTTCTTAAGTGCAAATTGCTAATCTCTCTGAACTAATCTCTTAAAACTGTTCACGAAGTGAGAGGAATCCTCCTGACTTTATGAATACAAAATGTATTTCTAAATACAAAAAAAATGTACTTCTGCAAGCAAAATTCTGTAATTGTTAATAAAAGAATAATGACTTTGCAGAAGTTCAGATCTGGAAATTTCTGCAAGACAACCATAGACAACCATAGATCTAAATGTTATAAACATTTCTGTTAAAATGGTGACTTCCAGGGTGAGGGAGTAGAAATGCTCAGCCAAATTCCTTTCTCGATCCACAGATGTGACACAGCAACAACATCAGAAGGGAGGACATGAATAGAGAAAGGCATGTTTTGGCCTTGCATGAGAAAACAGCTGTTAGACTTCAACTATAATGCTGAACTAACAAATCTCTATGTTCAGAAGAGTGTATTTAAAACCAATTACTGTCTTTACAGTTCAGCTTATAAAATGACAAGACTAAATTAGGCTTCCATATTATTTTATTTCCCTCTTAAAATATAGCATTGAAGTCCTGCACACATATAAATATCCCTACAGTTTCTTACACACTTTCTATCCATCATTACTTAAAGTGCCCAACTGTGAACATTAAAAGTAAAAACATTACTGTTAAGAGTGGCTATACTTGTAGGAGGACTGGTATTCTGACAATGCAGGCCACTGATTTTACAAAAATCACCTGCAAAAGAATACACCTTAAACAACACGCATCAATATTAACCCTGAAGTCATTTTTCTTTTCCATTCAGCTGATCTAAAAGCAATTAATGTACAGGGTTTATTTTTGAAACATGTCTTTTACATAGTGTAAGAATAAAGGATAAATGCATCACTTTCTCTCTAGCTCCCTCCTTTCCCTACAAAGTGTTTACTGTGTCCCAAGCTGCTATGTTGATTAAAACCAGTTGAAAAGAGCTCTGGAAATGCATGCAACTTAAAATTCACTTAAACACACTTTAAGTTAAAAAGTCTGAGAGATTTTAATTCCAGCACGTGGCTACGGTTCAGTTGGGTTACTGGATGTGTTTGTCGTGGTGGCAAGATTGGTAAACACTTCTTCCTTAGTTTCGGGCTGATGTCTTTCCATTTTGGTTTCCTCTTTAGCATTTTTATTACTGGGATCTCCCTTGCTCTTGACTACCACAGGTTCAATCTCCATGATTTCCTGTGGTGGCTTAGGCTCTGGCAAATTTGGCTGAAGTCCATCAACTTGAACAGGTTCTGGGACATCTTCTGCTTTCTGTTCAAGTTTTTCCAAAATGGTCTGGACCTTCCTTACACCATCTCTCCTGGCCTGGCGCACATCCGCACGACCCTCAGGGTCCACTGAGTCTAGGGCTAGCAACTCTTTGGTCAAATACTCTTCAATCATCAAGTACTTTTTGTCAGTTTTCTTGCCTTCAAAGGAGTTGACTGCCTGCTCAAGCATTTGTACTTTCTCCAGAATCGCTTCCACTTTCAAAACACCAGGATGCTTTGGAGGTTCTCCTGTTTCCGCCGTCTTCGGCGGCGCCGCTTCCTCAGGAGGAGGTTTTTCCTGGGGGGGAGCAGCCTTAGCTGGGGAAGGAGCCTTTTTGTCAGCTTTCTCTGCCATGGCTGGAGGCTTCTGGGGTGGTAGTTTGGGCTCTGGTTCTTGGTAGGTGACCTGAATTGGGATAAATGTGGAGGGTGCCTCTGTTTCGGGCGGTGGGGCTGCCTTGTTGTCAGGCTTGATTTCAGGAGGAGGGGCTGGTCTTGGTGGCTCCTGAGCTGGGACTTGTTGCTGAGAAACCTGCTGAGGAGCAAGGCAAGTTTTGTGTTGAGACACAAGGCTCCTTATTTCCCTCTAAAGAACAAGTAATCTAACATCTCATTTTCTGTACTCCTAGCAGTGCAATTTCACACACATGAGATGATTAATCTTCCCTGAGTGTTGCTGAATTTCACTGTTTTAAACTGAAAAATAGCACTGTGCTGAACACCTATTACTGTCACCCATCAATTCTCTCAAACATTAAATTTCAACCCACCAAACCCTGCCCATGCTCAATAAAAGCAGCCCCACAAGCAGGTTTAAAAGACAGGATCTTTGAGCAAAGCCTTCACCTAACTTAAGTCAGTGAGATTCCTTGCAGCTGACTGTAACAGTCAGGATTTCATCCCGTTTCACTAATTAGGGGCTCATCTTTCTAGAAAAGCCAACTACTTTGCTGAGTTTTAATCACATTTTGGGCTATTCTCATCCTATTCCTGTTTTCAGGACTTTCCCTTTTTGTTAGCGCCTATTTTTAATCTTTAACCTATTTACATGCAGAGGTTACTGTGCCAATCTTATTACACTGTAGCGAATAGAGACTACCTTGGGGATTACTCCAGTTTTAAATCACCACATCAGAAATCTCTTGAAATTGAGATTAGTTTTAAAATCTTAGCAGAAAACTGAAATTTATGAAAACTGCATTTTTCCTCCCCCTGATACCCCCTTTACTTACTTAGCTTAAACAGTGATTTTGAAAGATACTAAATGCAGGTCTCATGGATTTAAATGGCTGGAGTAAAATATCTGTATTTTATTTAAAACAAGTACATAAATGGGCTGCACTGAAAATCTGTTACTGCTTTACCTGTTAAA
>VYZR01127895.1:12486-25837 GCA_013400675.1 Oxylabes madagascariensis
TAAATAAGTATCAGGAGACACTGTCACACTGCAGTGCACATCTTACCACTATCATACGAGGGTTCAGCAATGTGAGGTCCAGATCATGGATGTCTGGATAGCGGGGATAATCCTCTGACATCTCTGCGTGGGACAGACGGGGCTGACTTGCACTCTGCAATTAAAAGAAAACCCACTGAACCCATGTGTCACCATTCCAGACAACACAGGGGGCAAGCAGCACAGTAAACCATGCCCCCTAATTGCTCCCCCAGGTCTCCTTCTCCTCCCACACCCACACATCCATCTTCTGCAGAGATGCTGTTACCCAAACCTATGCAGGCTTTTAGCTGACAGAGAAGGGACCTGCTCCCCAACCTCTGACAAATCCACACTCGACACTGGAGGGCAGCAGCAAACCAGCCTTGTGGGAGCTGAGCCTCAGATACTCTCACTGATCCCAGTGACACAGCTGACATTGTTCTGCTAAGACCTAACCCACAGCAGTGAAACACACAGTATATACTGGTGGGTGCTCTATTTGCATTTAATATCTGCCCTCTGTTCTCCAGTTCTGCATATCTTTATATCATATATTCATATCATATATTCTCTGTATCTTCACGCAACAAACAGGTGTGTTGGATTACTTCTTAAACCTTTTAGACCATGGCTGTCCTTTTCCTGGGGATATTTTCAACTTCCTTCACTCTAAGAGCTGCAAGGGAGAATTCACATTACCCGTCTGCAACTTTTAAAACACACATGCATTCCTTAAAGTGTAAAAATAGATACATTCTTTTTGGCAGCCCACGAATATTGATCCCAACCTCTTCAGCTGAGAAGGCAGGGATGTCTCTGCTGCAATTCCTGAAGAGGAAGACTCACCGACTGGCTCTCGGAGTAGCAAACCCCCCGGTCAAGAAGGGTGACCAGCTGTGAGCGCAAGATCAAGCCATGGAAGGTCAAGGGTCTGAAGCGCTCCTCCATGGTCCACTCCTCACTGGGAGACTGGTCAGGGTACAGGCTGGGGTAAGGAGTGTATCTGGGATGGATTTAACACCACGTGTTACAAGCTTCACATAGCCCAATTCCCTAAAGAGCAGCTGTTTCAGCTCTTTGCAACCTTCTCCTGAACATTTCAGGGACTCTTGCTAGGGACAAACAAGTCTTCACAAAAAAAAAGAAGAAAAAAGGAAAGAGGGGGCAAGAGCCATTAAGTGGTCAGCAGCAGAACAGGACAGTCTCCTAACTCAATTTCCAAGCACTTGCAATTAAAGCAATTTTCAGTGCCAAATTACTCAGATTCTAATAAAAGCTGAAGCATCTGGCAAAATGTCAGGGTCAGGATGCCACTCATGAAAGTCACAATCACTGACTTAGAAAATTATTCACTAGACCGGGCTTCTGCTTGGAAGTAACAGCAATGCAAGCCTGGTGACTCAGCCCAGTTACCAGAAAGGCGGGATCAGTATCATGGCACCAGGTCATTAGCTGGGATAAGTGAGCTTTCCAGAACTCTCGCATTTTTGCAGACAAGAGGACATTGATTTCTACAGAGATCTTCCCAGGTACCCCATCCTCTCCAGGAAATATGTCTGTATAGGTGTTTGAAGGAAATTTAAGTTGAACTTAATCAACCCACTTGCCTGGGACTTGGTCAGAGGTGTGAGCCACAGCACTGGTTCTCAGACCTGACAAATCACTTTTAAAACATGGATACCAGCTCTGTTTTCACTGACATATGGAACGACAGAGACTGTACGAAACATTCCTTACAACACATCTCAACATACGGAAAAACCCTGTTTCCACACATTTGTGCCTACCAGGACCTCACCTTCTCTCCAGCATCTGTTGCAGCAGATCCTCCTTTTCAGGAGGCTCCTCTGTTGCTATGTGCTCGTCACACATGTTACGCAGCTCACTCGATGGGTAGGACTTCATGGACTGGCTACGCTTGCGCTGCTCCCCAGCTCGGGTGAGGATGCTGGATTTCTGGACACAACAAACGATTTTCAGATACTCACTAGGCAAGTCAACAGTTATCCAAGAGTGACTATGAACTACTAGATCATAGCTTTGTGCCACCACATAACATGTTCAACTGCTGCTGCAGGACTTGCAAGAATAGCCAATAGGACTGTGCAATTCAGTAACAAATCTAAACATTTTCGTGTCTATGTTAAACAGATTACTCTGTCCTCTTAACTTTTGCCTCTACCACCACCCAGAGAATGGAATGGAGTTCTTAAAAATTTTATATAGCAGTAGGTGCTTACTCTGTCCTCTTAACTTTTGCCTCTACCACCACCCAGAGAATGGAATGGAGTTCTTAAAAATTTTATATAGCAGTAGGTGCTTACTCTGTCCTCTTAACTTTTGCCTCTACCACCACCCAGAGAATGGAATGGAGTTCTTAAAAATTTTATATAGCAGTAGGTGCTTACTCTGTCCTCTTAACTTTTGCCTCTACCACCACCCAGAGAATGGAATGGAGTTCTTAAAAATTTTGTATTGCAGTAAGTGCTTATCTCTGACCTGAATACTGCCCAAAAGCCTAAATAACTAAAGCAAGGCCATTCTGTATTTAAAACAAACCTCTACTCTTCAACCCATCAAACAAGCAACTCCTTACCTTGAATTTGATGTTGTTACTGATCAGCTGATTTCCCTTCATGAACTCCCTCTCATTGCCCCGATTCTCTGTCACCACAGGGAAGGCGTGATGGACGGTCGTGCGCAGTATGCTGACGAGGGACTGGATCCGGGTGTGTGGGTACACGTACGTCAGGTTGGGCTCCATGATGTCACTGGCTCGTAGCCTGAGGAAACAGAAATCCAAGATTGCTGCATGCATCCTGTCAGTGACAGAAGGCTGGTGATGAACAAACAAACCAGTCCCTAAACAAGATCCTGAAGGAGTCTGCTGCAGTTAAGTTCTGCTAGCTCCTTTCACCTGTGTGCACCTTCACTGTGGTATCAGCAGTGATGGCACCCCTGATTTTTAATTTTTTTTTTTTTTTTAGTAACAAAACATTGTATCAGTGATGCACTAGAGGAAAGGTAGAACATTCTAACTTAAAATAATAAGGTTTCTAAACACTACTGGGAAGAGACAACAGGTGGGAAGAAGATGACATTCCACAGGCAGCAAAGTCCAGTGGAATGTTTTCACAAAGTTCTTGCTGAACCTCTCTAAATCCACCCTGTAGATTTCCATCCATCCACCCCCTCAGAAAAGGCTTCAGCATCTCTTTCCTGCTGCAGGCCTGGTGCAGTTGGCCTGACCTCATAGCTGCTCTTCAGAGCTTCCAGGTTTGTTGGAGATGAAGCATCATCCCCCTGCATTAAAGCATTTCTGAGCAAGAATCCCCACCACAAACTCTAACCCACAGCCTGGCCAAGAGGAGCAGCCTTACTTATCCATTTCCACCTCTGTTTCCCACTCCAGAAGAGGCACTCCTCTCAAGTTCACATGGATGTCATAGATGCCTTTGTTGAAAAAGTCTCCTGTCCACTTGGCTACCTGCATAGCAAACACAAGGTCTACTGAGTTGTTGTTCTAAGTACAAGACTTCTTGGCTTATGACAGCCCTGAAAGTAACAAAGATTCAGGGCCAGCACATGTTCAAGCAGTCTGCAGAAAGTCTAAGGCCCTGCACTCACCATGAGGGTGATCATTATGGGCAGCCCATAGGTGATCTCATTGGTGGACTCGATGAGGATGACGGTCAGGCTGATGGTCATGCGGACCACTCCTCCCAGGAATGCTGCTGCCCCAATCAGTGCAAAGGTCCCTGAGTAGATGTGATCCAGGCCAATGTAACTAGAGCAAAGCACAGAGCCCTCAGATTAGAACAACCTGCCTGAGAGCTCATGGGGCACCTGCAGCACATCCCTCACACGCACACTTGATGCACCTTTTGAGGAGGTTGGCGACCAGGCGTCCGAAGGCAGCCCCACAAAGCAGTGATGGTACAAACAGACCACTGGGCACAGAAATCCCATATGTCCAGCAGGAGAGTAAGAAATAGAGAAGGAAGAACAGGGATAGGGTGACTGGGCTGAAAGTACCTGCAACACAAGAAGAATCATGACTAAAGGGGCACAGGTCTGTCCAAGATAGAGTCTTGCACCATCCACCCCTCGGCTCACAGCAGGCTCATCTCACAACAGCTACTGAGTCTCCCAGTCCAAACACACATGCAGACAATGAGTAAATGAAAAGAGAGGAAAAGCAGGCCTTTCTTCCCATCAGGGAGACTTTCACCAGTTGTACTAGCAGTCCTCCAGAGCCATGAAGGCCTGAAGATGCTCCTAGCCTTGTGGTGCTGCTCCAGGTAAGATGAAACTCTGAAGTTTAAGCATTGGATGAGACAGTCTCCAAACTACTCACCATCCTGGTGGAAGAGCTGCAGGATAGCTGACTCCTGAGGGTTGAAGAAGAGTGTGGCCATGTCATTGTACGTTTCATTTGGGCAAAAAAAAGTTTTGATGCTTGAATTTACATCCTCTGATACATCCTAATGCAGGACACAAAAGACACAAAGGGTTAAAATTCACCGTCTCCTACATTAGCCTTTGGGCAGAATGGGAATAACACTTCTATTACTGTTAGCCATGCTTTGGGAAGTTCAGACCAAACATCAGTAGCAGAAATGGGGCCTACAACATCAGTGGGCTCCTTGATTCACAGCCTGAGCTGCACTGTACAAAACCACAGTGTATTATTTCATTATTACCCTAAGCTCCTGCAACCCTCCATGGGCTCCCATCGCAGTTCTGTTATGTACTGCATGCTGTCAAAACTCATTACATGCCTGTGCTTCCCTGCAGGGTGAACAATCTGACAGGGAATATAATCTTCACATAAGAACCCCTCACCTGCAGGCCCAGGGTGTCATTGCCACTGTGCCTGCTGGGAGACATCTGCCGGCACTCCCCCAGAACCATGGAGGCCACGAAGACCATGACAGTGGTGGTCAACGACACCAGCAAGCTCTCCAGGACTCTGAAAGACACAACACAAACCACACACTGAAGCCACACTCAGCACTGTAACCCGGTTCCAGCTCAGCAAATGACTTTGGTAAGGCTGCAAGAAGCAGCAGTCACCATAGCTTAGCATCAGAACAAGGGACGCTGCAAATCAAGTTGAATTATGACTTGGTTCCCAGGGATTGCCTTAGCTCCCCTTTTTAACTCCTTGCCCCAAAAAGAAGCTATTTCTGCCCAGAGAACACACAGCAGTCACATATGAAAAGCCTCAGGGTTCAGTAATGAGGCTGTTCACATGGAAACAATGCTCTGTACATCCTTACAGGGTAAAAGGGTAGATAGGACTGGGCAGGGTGATGCACAGTCACTCAATCTCTTTTCTAACTGCTGAAATAAACTTCTTTTTCTTTTTCTTTTTAAACTTGGGGTTTGTGTTTAGGAGCTGTCTAGAGCAAACAAACAGCTACTTTCAGAATAACACAGATGTTCCCTCNCACTTCTTTTTCTTTTTAAACTTGGGGTTTGTGTTTAGGAGCTGTCTAGAGCAAACAAACAGCTACTTTCAGAATAACACAGATGTTCCCTCTCTAAATAGCACAGACATTGTGGATTTAATTAACCAACACGATTTTAAAAAGTGAGATCAGCTATTCCTTCCACATCAGTTTGGACAAGGACACAAAAAAATCCTGCATGGAGACAAAGCTCTGGTTTGTTCAGCCTTTGTGAGAAAGAACTCCTTCCACTGCCTTTATAAGAGGGATTGCAGTTCTCTCTGTACCACCAAAGTCATCAAAAAATTACAGGAACTGTAACATTTGGTTTCTGGTGTTCACTTTTAAGTTCTATGGGAGCTTCATTTTGTGATTTTTAAAATAACCAGCCTGGGATTTCCTCCAGTCCTAACTCACAGGGTCTTCTAGACTGCTGCTTTTGCTTTGGAAGTAGAGATCCCTGTACAAACTGAAGAGAGCACATATACCTGACCAGCTTTGGCTTGGGATGCACATTGCGCATGCGGTACTTGGCAAGTCTCTTGTTCAGGCAGTTAAAGGTGGCTCCAAGAAGGCCTCCTACAATCCCCATGAGGATGAAGAAGCCCAAGTCCACAGCTGTCCAGAGGTGGCATTTCTTATCAGACTCAGAGCACTGTGCAGAGGAAGTGTAAAAAAAAGCATTACAGTAGTTTCTGCAATTTCCTACCAAAACTTGTCTCCACAGCTAGAGATTTTGAGTTGTTAAGACCAAAGCTAAGACAATTCTGTCTGAGGGTATCAATGTATTGCAGCCAAGTATCAAGTGCCTTCCACCGAAATACAAGCATGTGACAAAAGGACAAAAGAAGCCTCCAAACCAACAGACNTAAGTATCAAGTGCCTTCCACTGAAATACAAGCATGTGTCAAAAGAAGCCTCCAAACCAACAGACAGAAGCACAGGACTAACAAGAGACGGGAGAGTGGGGAAATAACAATAAATCTTACCTTAAACTCCCCAAAGTTCAGCAGTCCAGGGAGCTGGAAAGACCCCCAGCTTCCAAACTGAATCCCAGAGCGGAAAAAGTTTAGAGTGAAGGTGGCAGCCATGGAACAGAAAAGCTGTGGAAGTCGGACAAAAAAAAGAAAGGGGAACCAAAGGTTCCCAAAATTAAGACTGGCATAGTCAGTTCTTCCTTGAGACTTATGCCTGGGGAAAGGAACTGACTGTGGAAGGGATCAAACTGCAGAGAGCCCAGGCACACAAGTCCTCTCTCCCACGTACACTAAATCTGCTGCCTAGAGCTGTCCCACAGTTCCAGATAATACCAGGCTCATCTCTGCCCTTGATCTCTAGTAGTTCTGGAATACTGATAGAGCAGGCAACCTCCCTCCTGCCAAGAGAGCTCAGGAAGAGACAGAATAATCTGAACACCCTCATGGACAAGCCCTACCAAGGAGAGCCCTCTTCTCAAGGAAGAGACACACAGAAAGAGTCAGAATCATCGCTCACCACTTTCCATGTAAGTCCCTGGTTCCAGAAGGAGGAACCTTCTTCCAAACTAAAAAGAGTGCCTCCAATTGGGGCTCCAAAGGCAGCTGCAACCCCTGCAGCTGCTCCAGCAGATACAAAATCCCTTTTATCCCTGAAATGAAGAGAAAAACAACCTCAGTTTAGTAAATTAGAGCTCTGGAGATGCTTAAGTTCTGCAAAGTAAGAGATTGTCCCCATTTATGGATATATCCCAGGGATTCCCAGGAATGAGAGTTGGGAGCAAAGCTGGCCATGGCAGACACCTCCATTTATTCATTAAACTGCAGCACTGTGTTCTTTCTGTAGAGCACAAACACAGAGCAGAATTCTGGTAACTACACAACTGCGTGGCACGTGAGGAACCATCCCAAACCATGGACTCCAGCATCACTTGAAAGAATTACAGAGATGAAAGGGCAAAAGTTTGTTCAAATTCAGGAGAACTAGCCTTCTCTGTAGTATATCCTAATTATAAGGGGTGAGTAAGTGAGCTTTCAACCATCCACATTAAAGGTTTGAAATGGGTACAGATCTGCTGAGCAGCACAAGGGAATATCTATGAACATGAAGACCAGAGCAGCTTGGAAGAGTAATGTCCTGGTGTTGTCTTGCTGCAGAATGAAACTGATAAAACAACTGACTGGTTCACCCCAGCCCGCCACCCTTCTCCCAGGGAAGTCTGCTCACTCCTCCTCCTCTCCCCTCCTCCACATCCTGGGTACAGTACCTGTCACTGCGGAAATAGGGAAAGTTAAATTGGATCTTCCTCAAAGAGATGCTCTGGAACTACAAACAAAGTAAAGATTTAGAAACACAGCAGATGGAAACTTACTCTTACAAAGCAGTGGCGTGACCAGGACAGTGGCCCAGGCCAGCACTAACCTGTGGCAAGCCTGCACCCACGACAGCACCACTGTGAATCATTGGACCCTCCTTCCCAACAAAAAGACCTGGAAAAACAGGGTTCATGAGGGAACACACTTTCCCCACTGCCACCCTCCCTTGCTGACAAAGCCAGAAGAGATCAGCTCACCACTGCCATGGCACAGCTCTCTGTGCCGAGCCTGCAGCTCCTCACAGGGAGGTGCTGACCTCCTGCTCTGTCAACAACCCCAAATCTGTGAAGACTTGCACAGATTCTGCACACCAAGTGGGTGGAATAATTGAAAAACAACTGTTACAAGGACTCTGAACTCTCCAGGTTATTCTGCCCTGCTGCCTTCAGGCTGCTCCTGACAATGTGTCCTGGAACATTCTCAAGTCTCTCTCTTGGATTCTGCCACAAAGAGTCACATCTGACTAGCCCACTCAGAAAATCACCTGTTTTCCTGATAGTCCTGATCCTTCTGTTTATTTTCTACTCTATAAATGTACTCCGGGCTCATGACTCTGCTCCAAATCACCAAAATGATTTTACTGGTAAGGCAGGGCCTTCTGTGCCCTACGTAAGCAGAGAAAGCATTTTTCCCCTTCAGTGACTCCTTTCCCCACCAAGACCAGCACACCAGAGCCCTCCTTACCTCCTGCCACACTGAAGAGCACTCCTGTGGCTTTGCACACCACTGTCCGCAGACGCACGACCCCTGGAACCTTCACTCCATTGAGGTAGCACTTAATTTCAGGAATTCCTGACCCAGCTGCTACAGGCTGTGGAAAAGAAACACTGACACTATGGTGCACTGATTTTTTACCTGACCAACAACATCTCATCAGAGAGCAAGGGACCAAGAGATCCTGCTTAGCTACATCAAATAGCACTGTGAAGCTAGTTTGATGTTTTGGGGCAGAACGTGTTTCTAGCACGGATATTTCATATCAAGGACCTGTGTAAGAGGAAAGGAAGGTTGTGTAAGGAGCAGCAATGGACTGAAGTTCTTACTTGGATCAGGACCAGAAGACTGGCAAGAAAAACAAAGGTCAGGTTGAACCCCAGCAGCTCCAACAAGGACAGTGCAAGGCAGCCTTTCTCAGTGCATTCCTCCACCGCTGCAGGGATGGTCAAGGAAAACAACATTCCCCACACCAACATACAATACTTGGTAATATCTGGGCCTCCCACTGGCATCAAGCACAGCCAAGCCTGTGCTTCCTAATCCAGCCAGAGCAGCTAACACAACCAGTCAGGAAGCCAGGCTTCCTTTTCAAAGCTCAGCACTGAATTATGAGGAACAGAAACCACTCACTCCTTCAGTCTCTGCTTATGTATCCGATACTGGACACATTTCTTGGTTTCAAGGGCTGAATTACATAAGCAAGTGGAAAACTTGCTTAATCATGAACAACATGCCCAAGAGCAGAATTGTGAGAGTCAGCTGTTTTGAGCAAAATGTGGGAACAGAAAGGAAAAGGTCACTTGAGTCTAGCAAGACCCACGGTAAAAGATACAGCTTTGTACCACCTGAAACTTGAGCTGGGTAAAGAGCCGCACGAAGAAATCCACAAACAGCCCAACCTGGAAAAAAGAAGACAGAATTGCCATCAGGAATTTCTACATACAAATAATGAAGACCACTCTCCAGTTAGTCTTACCAGAAATATGTACAAAAGAAGCATCACTCAGAGTAAAGCAGCTTTGGAAACTCAGATTTCTTTCCTCTCTCTCACTGGGACAGATCCATCCTAGAATTATTCCTGGCGAGATGCACTTCTGCATCTGATTAGTACCCATAAAAGTATTAATCTGGCAGCCTTTTTAACACCCTCAACATACAGGTACAGAAGAAAACTGGTATTTAACTGAGGCATACAGTCAGCTGAGCTAATTTTCACATTTCAGCCATAAACTGTCATCCTTTTTTATTAAGTTGTTTGCTTTGGACAAGTTTTCCTGTATGCAAAATTAAAGGATTTGCCAGACTACTTTACAAAGAAAACCCAGCACGTCTGGAAAGAAAAAGAAGGCTTCCTTAAAAATAGTCTATAACAACATGCTGTAATTCCCAAAAGACAACTCTACTATTAAGCTCTCATCACCATGAAAGAGAATGCTTCCTCTTCTTTATTCCTTAGCCATTGACTTCTAAATTATTCCTGCTTAGTGTCCTGAATCTTCCTCATTTCCCAAACAACATAATCCTTACCAGTCCTGTACAGACTCCAATAGCAAAAACCAGCACCCACTTCACTGCTTCGTATCTCTGGGCTTTCTGTTTGGAAAGAGGATTAAAAAAAAAAAAAAAAAGTAAAATAAAAGCAACACAGAAACAGGGATTTTCTAGAGAGTGGGTTTACACTCAACAGCCAGAACAATATATCAACAGAAGATTGTGACAACAGCAAATTGAAAATAGGAAACTGAAAGACTCAACATCTTGCTCACTTTAAACCTAAGGATCACAAGAGATGCTGGAAGCTATAATCTCCACTTTTTTTTTTTCCTAATACAGAAACCCGGAGAACACATAGAATTTCTGTCATAAAGAAGAAAAAAACATAAAGCTTCCTGCAGTGGAGCATATTTAGAATCACAGAATGATCTGGGTTGGAAGGGACCTTAAAGCTCATCTCATTCCACCCTCCTGCCATGGACAGGAACATCTACTTCCAGGCTGGTCAAAGCCACATCCAAAAAGGCTTTGAACACTTCCAATCCACAGTTTCTCTGGACAATTTCCACGGTTTTAGCTTACAAAAGAACAAGGTCCTACCTTATTGTCCATGCTCTCCAAAATTTCCAAGTATGGGTCATTGATACAGCGATCATAATCCAAGCTCTGAAATGGCAAAAGGTCAATTTAGGAGAACCAGCTGCAACAGGTTCTGAAAAAAAATTATATTTACAAGACCTTGTTTAAGACTACAGAAGCCATGACTCCCCCCCCCTCCCCCCCAGTAGATTTTGCAAACAATAGTAGGAGAAAATACTCCTGGAAACAACTTGAATATTTAGAGCATTCAGACCCTGAAAATCACAAAGTGAATGAACAGAACAGTTTCACTGCTCAAGCTGAGAGAGACAGTGAAACGAACACAAGCACAGCTGATTTATACATCTTTATGTCACAGAAGTCACATTGCAGAGTTTTAGACTTAAGTATGTCCACTTTGACAGAGGATAACACTGGATCTTTATATTCACCCTCTCACTGCAGCAGGAACACTAGCTAGGAACTCCTCTCCACATGGAGAGTAACAATTCTTCAGTTTATCACAGCAGGGAGCTAACAGCAATAGCTTCCCAGTCACACTCACAAAACTCCACTAACCACATCTTCACCTCTTCAAGCCAAGCAGTAACAGGCTGGGCTGGTTACACCCATACTGACAGCAACTGCTCTAAATACTTCAGGGCCACCATCCAGTGATGTAAAAAGCAAAAACCTCCTGTAAGCAGCAGAATCTGAGATATGGGAACATCTGCTGTGAGCCAGCATGCCAACACAGACAACAGAAAGGCAACTGTGACCAAGCAGCTACAGATGCTTTCTACAGTCACCAGAAAACAAGGCCACCAGAGCCTGTAATCTCACACTGAAGAAGTGGGAGAATGCACCAGACTCTGAAAATGAATTTTCTCAACAAGAGTCTGACTTGAGAGCAGACATTCAACCTACTCACAGGGCTTTATCCCAGAAACATACAAAGATGAGGAACAGTTCTTTGCAAGCACAGCAGCTCTTGGTATTTCTGCTGATGCCAACGCAACCTAATGATTCATATTGAGTATCTGCCCCATTACAAACTCAAACAGATCAAAACCTGTCTGCAGTTCTCATCCCATTAATATCAGGTTGCTGTTAGTTAATTCCCCACCTCATAGTCTTTGCGTGGAAGGATCTCATCCTCCTCTTCATGAGTTTCTCCTAGGATCGTCTGCAAAACAAATGCAGGAAAGGAAAACCATGAAGGGAATGAATGCATCTACAGCTGTCCATGAACACCGGTAGCAAAGCCAAAATTACAAAGTTCTATACCATTGTTGCTTATAAACTGAGAGTGTGGACTACCAGACCACCACTTACTGTGCGGTAACGCTAAAGGGTCTTACCTTACAGCTAGAACACACATCACTTCTACAAAGGAAACCCGACAACAAATTACTAACCCACACCCCGTTTCCTTCACAGCAACAGGTAACGGGGGAGCACAGGACAATTTTGAAGAGCGCACTCTGCAGTGCTAGAGGCAGAGAGAGCCCCTGGCAGCACCGCTCCCCCTTACAGCTGCGAGGGGCAATGGCCTCAGGGGCTGGATGCGGGGCGCAGACAAAGACGGAGGGGCAGGGACAGCTCCGGCACCGGCGGTGAAGCGCCAGGCCCGGCAGCAAACCGGGAACGAGCTGAGGCGCCGGGACAGGCATCGAATGGGAGACCGGGCTAGGAGCAGCACCCTAAGGTGCCCACACCGGGCCCTGAGGCGCCGGGCCCGACACCAGAGCACCGCTCACCGCCCGCCCTCAGGCGCTGCCCAGAGCCGCGCGGGACCGGGCCGAGACCCGCGGTGAAGGGGCTCTGGCAGCACGCGCGAGTCCCGGGGGGATCAGGGGGCGGCCAGGGGAGCGCGGGGCGCGGCCGTACCAGCTCCTCGGGGGTGCGGCTCTCCCGCTCGCCGCAGCAGCAACAGCAGCAGCACAGCCCGGCCCCGCACCGCGCCATCTTCCGCCGCCGGCCCCGCCCCGCCCGGCCGCGCGTCACTCAGCGCGCCGGCCCCGCCCACGGTATGGCCACGCCTCCACAGCATGGACACGCCTCTACAGCATGGCCACGCCCACACAGCATGACCACGCCCCAGAGCATGTCCCGTCCCCGCAGCATGGCCACGCCCCCACANCGGCGGGGTCAGCCGAGGTGAAGGGGCGATCGAGCTGCACTGACCCGCCTGGCCCCGACCCTCCCCCGGCACCGGGGAGCGCAGGTGCCGCTGCTGCCCGGCTCCCTCCGGCCCTTCCCCTGCGGCTGTCCCGTGTCCGAGCCGCTCCCCATCCGCTGTCCCGGCGGAGGATGCGGCCGCGGGCCCCTGGGCTGTCAGCCTGGTGCCCTGGGCCTGGAGCAGCGTGTGCACCCTGAGAAGCGGGCACAGCACCTGGTGCAGCCGAGTTGGGTCTCGAGGGTAAAACTGAGCTTAGGGGCATGCAGACTGCACGTTCTGTGTGTTGGTGTCAGCTCACGGCTGGAAGGAGTTTGAATATCACCAGCATCATAAAAACACAGCAGGTACAGCCATGCTGAATATCAGCAATGTGCCGAGCCATGGATCTTGGAGCTCTGACAGGAGCAGGAGTGTTGACAGGTGTTAAAAATTGTCTGACTTTGCTGTTGTTCTTGTTGTTTAGGCTTATCTTTTTTCTCTTTGCAATGACTTGAAGTGTCTGCCAGCAAATCTGTGATGCATATCATGGTAAGGAAATTGTTCCAAATGCTGCC
>VYZR01127900.1:0-11801 GCA_013400675.1 Oxylabes madagascariensis
CCTGGGGACACAGCCCGAGGGTCTGGGGACACGGCCCGGGGGACACTGCTCGGGGACACAGCCCGGGGGACACAGTCTGGGGACACGGCCCAGGGACACCGCCCGGGGACACAGTCTGGGGACACAGCCTGGGGACACAGCCTGGGGGCCCGGGGACACAGCCCTGGGGAGCCCGGGGACACAGCCCCGGGGGGACCCGGGGTGGCAGCAGCCGCAGCCCCTCTGCGTACGGGGAGGGGACGGAGCAGGAGAGCCCGGGGGCCGTGGCGTTCCGGGCACAGCAGCCCCTTCCCCCGGGCCACCCGCCCCCAGGGACAGCAGGGACAGCAGGGACGGGCAGGGACGGGCAGGGACAGGGATCTCTCTCTCCCTGCCGAGAATCCGCCCCCTCCCCGGGACTTGTTGCTGTGCTTTAGCGGAGACGTCGCTGCTCTCCTTCTAAAACACACAAAAAACACCCCCAAGCCAACCCCACAAACTCAAATCATCACTCTCTTTCCCATTTAAAACTTGGCGAATCTTTCCTCCCGTGTTTTCTGTACAGATGCGATAACCACCTTACTTATCAGGGCCCTGCTCCTTTTTAGCAGTTGGATTAGGAATCGGACATTAATTGTAAAACTCTAACTTGCTAATTAGCTGCAAATAAACTATTCATTAGCGGCGAATTAAAATCAAAACACACCTTATTCCTACTCTCTGACACGCAGTTTTGAAGGCACGTATTGTTTCAAACTACAGCCTGTATCACTGGCACAGCAAATTGAGATCCTGAAAGGTTTCTCTCCAGGATATATAATTAAAATATATTCTACTTTAATTGACATTATAGAGGACACAAATGAGATTTTCCTTTTAGAAAGAAATAGCAGTTTCTAAATAAAGCTTTGCAGGCTGCAGAATGGAGGTTTCAAGCAAATGAATAGTCATTACTACCTTTTCAATGATGTGGGCCTTTTGATCAGAAAAGAAATTAGCTCTAAAGGACAGACAATGGGAAGCCTGCCCTGCAATAGGAAGAAAATTAGATGGCTAAGGCTCTTAACAACACCTATTTCTATAAACCATGGAGCTTCTTGCTTTTCAATTACAGCTGTTCATTTCAAATAAGGAAAGTGGAAAAACACAGAGGGGAATATAAACTCTGTTGCACCAAAAAAAAAAAAAAAAAAAAGCCCGAGTCAGGGCAGGCAGGCAGCCTTCCCATTTTCCTTTTGTTTTTATTATAATCGGTTAACTAATATGACATATTTTGTAATACTCAGACAGCCCAGTGTAGCATTCTCCAGGTCAATCAGGATGGATTATATTCAGTAAAGGAACTGAGAAACTTCACGTTAGGTAGCTGGATGTTTCCACTGCACATCCAATAATTACATTTTGCACATGCATCTCATACTTGTGTGCATTCTGCAGAGAAAACACAACAGGACTGAAGAACTCGAGGAAAATGAAGTGCTGAATAACACTCTGCTGTCTTTTGATTATAGTAAAAAACTATCCCCAATTCTGAATTAAATCGAGTGTTCTTTCATTACACTCAGGACCCAGAGATTATTTCAGGCAGGTTCTTCCCACACTACTTTTAACCCATTATTATTTTAGAAATAATGCTTCTACTCTCAAGACATAAAACTAACTTGCAGTGGAATAAATTTTAAGTAGGAGCTATCTTTCAAGTTATTTCGTTTGAACATTATTTTTGAACATTTCTCCTGCCTGTAAACATAATACAAGTTTTCTTGTGAGTCTGAGATACAACCAGAGAAACAATCCTTTCTTCCTCTACCATTTCTCTCTAGCCACACTTTCATGATAACGTGTAACAAGCAAATTATAATTTATTATCCAATCAATATATTGTAATTGAAATAGTCTTTCAGTAATGATTTAAACATGACAACCACAAAGCTTTATTGTAAACAAGTTCTGTTCTCATATTAACTCAGCTGGGCTACAGAGATGTTTTTTTAAAAACCCCATAAAATCACAAAGATTACACACACATTGGTTTTTATGCTTTCTGTTAATCTATTTATGACTTGCATACCTTCTCCTTTCCCTCTCCCCACTCCTCTGTTTTTCTTTCTGTCTCCTTCCCTGTTGCATTATTTGTTTAGAAATCAGGTTAGATGTTCAATTCAAAGGGTTGATCAAATAAATATTAATTGGTTTTGCTGTGATTAGGTGTCTTTTAATCCTTTTCATCTCTGAACAAATGAGTGTCCAAGAAAAATTATTTTTCCCTGTCCAAAAACCTAAATCATGTTTGTCTACAACCTAGAAGTGATTTTAGTATGAAATAGAAATGACAGCTTTCTATTTGGTGCCTGTTTCTCCCTTCACTCCTGCCTGGCCCTGAGATAGAGAAGAATAAAAGAAATAGTTTAATCTGGGAAAGAATGAGCTCCTAACTCCCAAAGTGGAGTCACTCATGTCAGTATTTGAAGTAATCTCCCTGCTTGAGAGCAGTTAGAAAATTATGAATAATGCAAATTTCTGCCTCAGTTTTTACTGGAACAAACCTTCCTCTTTTTTTTTTTTTTTTTTGTAAGATCGTAATTACAACGCCATTTGATTTGAAATTATTTTGTCTCAGTAAAGTTACCCGTACTAACTAGTGGGAAAAACTTCCCTCCATGCAAATGAGCGGCTCAAGTGTCGTTGAGACTTTGTGATTTACAACACAAAACCCACATAAAGATCTGCATCCCTGAGGAGATTAAGAACTTGGGAAAACCTCCTGATCGTGTCTTCAGTCCCTGGAAACTGAGGGCAAGGAACCGTCTGCACTAACAAGTGAATCTAAACTGCCCTCGACACACAGAATCTGAAAATTTCACCTGAAATTGTTTTAAGTGTCAGAGCAACGAGATTTTTGAGCAGAGCTCTACAGAAAAAGAGAGAAATAGGGAACCTAAAGAGCTTTGCAAAGGAGAGTGAGCAGTTTGTGAGTGGGGCTGTTCTGAAGGGGTTGGACCTGTTTTATCTACAAGGGATCCACACATCTCACTGTTAGCAGGGAGAGGTCTCAACTCCTTTGACCATTCCAGTCAGGAGAGAACTTCACTAGCCCTGAAAATCCCTTCTGCTCTTTTTTTTTTTTCCCCTAACACACACTGATAAATGAGGTCAGTATGTGCTCCCCAGCCTTCTGTAAAGCAAATATGTGCATCTGCATCTATGCATAGAATAGATATAAAACAACAGACGTGGAACTCACCGAAGAAAGAATTATTATATGGGCTGTTTCCATGGGACAAACACATTTCTGACCCGAACATGAAACACAAATGACTGCACCGTTTAAATTGATATCCATCACCCATCCTTTATTTCTGTAACTGCTCAAATCAATTCCCTGATTTTCAAGGTATCCCAACAACTACTCAAATTCCTGCCTTGCAGTGGTCCAGCTCCTAATTGTCTCTGTAGACGACAATTCCTCTCCTGCAGGGCAAGTGCAGCAGGCACTTGCAGGGGAAGAACTTATGCTATGATACAGAAAATGAGGACTTGTAAAATGGGCATTTCCCGGCCATTTTTCAAACAGGAGAACCAATTACACAGAGGCTATTCAGAGGGACAGGGTAGATCTTGCTGCTGGTGTACCCAACACATTTTTCATGCAAAGAATCCGAGGCAAATCCAGTTTTCCCTGGTTCAGAAGCCTTTCTGATTGCCCTGGACTCCCTTCTCTGCACCTAACAGGAACATACCCAGGGTACTTTTGGGAGATGGTGCCCCTGGCTCTGGGGGACAGCAGTGAGGTGTTCCCGGGAGGATTGGAGGTGTGTTCTCGGTGTGTGTGAGGGTCACAGGATGATGGTAAGGACAGAAAAGAGGAAGGAACCCACCAAACCCAGCCTCGTTGGGGCAGCAGAAACAAAAGGCGGCTCAGGGAGGGGAGCACGGAGGGGAAGAGGAGCTTTGGGATGCACTCCTGAGGCTACTGCCTGAAGAATCCTGTCAGGAAGTGAGGAAGGGAATGCAGCAGGACCTGCAGGGGAAAAAGGCTTCAAAAGAAACCATTTAGTGGCCGACTAAAGGCAGGAAAGGGACACCACACAGTGTATGGCTTGTTTCCCTTTCCCTGCTGTCTGGTGCCTCTGTCCTGGCTCACTCCATTCCCACTCCTGCAAAACAGCCCAGCAATAACAAGTTCAGTTTCTTCTAAAAAAAGAACTCCACAACCCCTTGGAAAATGGTGTGATCTCTCAAAGCTCTCATCTTCCGCTTTGATTTAACTTGAAGACCTCACAAACAAGGTATGTCTGAACTATGTCCAGTGAAGTGTTGGGATTGGCTTGCAGAAATATATGGTAGAAACTTTGTTTCATCCATAGATAGATTTGGATTGGAGCTGTAAAACCATTGTTTAACCAGGTTGTTAAGAAAATAAGTGGCATTTGTAATGTTATAATTTCGTAATTTTTATCAGTGAAAATGCAGATGATTTCTGTATCTGTTTTCCAATTTTTATACACAAAGTACATGAAGACTCAAGCCTGCTCTATTTGTACACCAGTGGCTCCCAGGAAAGCTGATGGAAAGTTAGAGGGAGGTTCTTGTGCCTTACTTTTGCATGAAAAAGCAAACTCTTCTTATCAACAGTATTCCTACTTCTCATTTCAGCTGGAGTCAAGCTCAACTGCACAAAGGATGGCAGCAAACCCACTCCAAGCACTGCAACATTCATAGACAGTCTTTAAATAAAAATGAGGACCTTGGTCCTCTGTTCTCCAGATTCCATTAAAAAAAATGAACCAGAAATTCCATTTGAAGCTTTTATGGCTCTTCCTATCACGGTATTTGAATATATTGCAATAAATGCAGTTTTCACTGAACAGAGTTCCATGTGAGGGAAGGAAGCCCTGGGTCTATTTACAGAGATTCAGAAAATGGGCAAAGCAGTAATGTGGGAGAAGTCTCTGAAATAGATCGGAGATATGTGGAAGCAGATCTCTTGAACTAAATCAGATTAGCACAGGGCTTGACCATCTTGCATTTCTGTGATGGATCATGCCCATAAATAAATTCACAAGCTGGAAAGTGCTCAGAGCCAAGGTGGACTAATAGGGAACAGTCAGATCTACATCCTGTAACTCCCTGGGAACACTCCAAACCAGACACCAGGACAGAAGAATCCAGAAAGAGAAGAAACTGTCAGCAATCCCATCTAAAGCTCTACTTCCTTGTCATTGGGTTCAGGAATATGTAAAGAATATGGTTTGAATGAGCTGGGGACTGACTGGAGTGACACGGGAAATATTCCACTGCAATATTTATAGCAAAAAAAGAAAAAAAAAAAAAGAACTTTCTAAAGAAAGTTTAAAAAGATGAGACCCTAGGAATTAGTCTGGAAAAAACCCCAAATTATTTATTTCAAGCTCATGCAAGACACTAAAGACAGACAGAGACAGCTGGGATGTCTCCCAAAAAAGAAAGCCTACACCTTGGTGTGCCAGCAAAAATGGGAATGACAATCTCATGTCCCACTGTCCCTAGGGAATGTCCCACAGCTCCTGCATAAATAAAGGGGATGATTCCCTACCCCAGGAGAGGGCACCCTGTGCCTCCCGCAGGTGCCTCTCCAGTGCTGCCACAGTTCCAGGTAAAAAAAACTGTCCTGTTACTATTTCCTCTGTTCAAAACTAATCCCGAGCCACGAAACACGTTCAGATTTACAGTGTTGTTATTCCTTTGGATTTCCTTTCGTTATAAAGGAAATCCAAAGGAATAGCACCAGAGGAAATGAGAGCTGCAGAGAGAAGGTGCCTGCGCTGTTGTATGAAAATGCACAACCAGAATTAAGCAACACTCAAACCTCGCATAGTGATTACTTTCCACTGATGGCTGTTACACCAGGGCTGCAGATTAATCAAGTTAAGGCTTGAGCTTGAACCAATGCACATTTTTAAGGTTTGCAAAGCTGCACAACTTCCAAGTTGAAGGGGGATATGAGACCTGCTGGGCTGACACAGGCTTGAGCTTTATGCTATTATATTTTACTTTAAAACCTCTGCTGGAAGATGAAGAGCAAAGAAAGTTGCACGGTAAGAGCAAAGAGAGTTGCACTGTTTGCTGAGAACTTGCTGCTCAAGAAAGGACAAGGTGGCACAGAGGATGTGGACTGGTCAAAAAAAATCCCTTTTTCTCCTGCTTTTTGATCCCAGATGGTTACAAAAGCAAATTGCCACTGTTTGTTAGGTGCTGCTGCCTTGTGTACACTGAGCTGGAAATCCTTGGTTCTCTGTACTCATTTGTGCATCATTAACTCTTCAATAAGTTGCAATTATGACACAGTGATGGTGAACTGAGAGTTCTGAGAGGGATGTGTGTAGTGCTCCTGCACACAGAGAGCTCTCCAAGTTAAACTGCCAGGAAAGTGTGGAAGAACAGCGCTTGTTTCTGTTCATACCATTGCACTCCAGATGAAATAGAGGACTTTTTGATTTTAAATAATTGCTAATCAGATCTTTCTCCTTATTCCTGCGTTCATACCACACACAGTAAAAAAGCTCAGATTTATGTCACAAAAACTGTTTTTACAATTTGCAGGAGCATTTGAATTTTCCTTGTCGTTTATCAGCTTCTGGTACTCATTTGGTGCATTTTGCTCTGAGCTAATTAGACAGCCAGCAACGTTTTTACAGACTTGAAGAAATATCTGATTTGTTGCTTCTTGCCTCGAGTAGAGCCAAAATCATTATAATAATCACACACCTCCCATTTTTTGTCAGTTACACGTTTGCAACATGAGAGGGATTTTTAAAATCATGATTTTTACTTATTGTGCTCATGGCATCAGGCAGATCATGCATGTCTGTTCAGTAGGAACCACCACAATTACATCTCAGACAGCTGCAGGTGATAAAATACCTAAAGGATGATGATAAATACTTCTAACACATTGATCAAACATAGGCTCTGATTACACTGACTCTTAGAGGGATCAATACTGTTTAGCTTTTCATGCTATGCTCCCCAAATTCTGGTGTTTTACAGATTGATATAAATGTTGCAGATAGGACAAATACATGTGTGTACACACACACGGTGGCAGACACAATCACTGAGCAATTTAGAGCAAGAACAAGATGAAAGTGAAAAAAATCTCCCTGCTTTGTTTTTGTGGTCGTTGTGTGAGACTGAATCAGTATTTCCACTTAAATAACAGTGGAGTTGCAGGCAGGAATTAGACATCACAGAGCCAAACTTGTTCTATTTATTTAGCAGTAAGAAAATACCACACAATTATGAGTCTTGCCCAGAAATTTGTTCTGCACACAAGGCAGTTTGTATTCTCATTTCTGAAGTTTGAGGCATAGGAGCAGGACATGTTTGAGAAGACACTCTGTTTTGAATTAATCCCTGCTGTCTTCCCACGTTAAGAGTAGTTAATGACAACATGATGAAATTATAGATGATAAAGCATCTAGAATTCACAATAAATAACTACTGGTGCAAATTTTACAATGTTGTTATACCACTGACTTTGGTTATTGTTGATTATTGATGCACCTGCATCATACTAAAATACATCCTACTGGGGTTTTTTGTTTGGTTTTTTGGGTTTTTTTTAGGAAACAGATAAGCAGTCCTTTTACTCCATCTTTAGAAAATGGGTAGAAAAATGATAATTCAATTCATTGAGGGTAACATTGCTGGGATGATTTTACAAGTGGCTTCAACTGACTGATTCAAACTAGTTAAATTCATGGATGTCTCCACCTGCGTATTCCCTATGAGGAATAAGAGCCCAAACCACGAAAATTAAAATCATTAATGAATAAAGGTTGTGCATGGCATATTTTTTTATTTGTTTGGTGTGAATTCTGGGTCACAGGAATGTGCTTAGGGTTGTTACTAATTGTGATGTGCTTCTGTCTAGAAACCCAGGTAAATCACCAAAAATAAAAATGCAGACGGCTGAACAAGAACAGAATGATACAGAATGAGGTAAAACCATTTCAGCAAAAACACCAGGGTGATTTTAAGCGGGATTTCTCAGTCTCCGGGCCATGCAATAGAATTTATAATCTGCATGGGAAGCTGCCAGGGCTGTATGTGCATATGGGCCCTCAGCAGGTGTGAATGGCCACCAGCACAGCCCCATTTGCATGTGAGACGGGGGCAAACAGAGCCACGGATTCACCTCCTGCATATTCATCAGCTGGCCTGGGCAGCTCTGCCCTGTGAGCACCAGACCTCGAGGTCCGGCTGAGACCTGCCCTGAAATTCGGGACTGGGAGGGTTGGTGTAAACACAGCCGGCACCGGGCTGCCAAAATGCAAACGGGATTTTTTTTAATATTGAAATGGACCTACAACTCAATGGCACCTCCCAGACTGCTGAGGAACAAACAGGGTGTGATGTGCATCTGCAAAGTTTGATATCAAGCTCAAATACTCGCTCTGCCAGATGCAGGATTTAATCTTCCTTCTTAAACAAATCATCTTTTTTTTGTTGGCCTGGTTCTCGAAGAGAAAATATTCTGGTTCAGAACTTTTGCCATGCAGTCAAAATCCATTGCATCAGAACAATCGTGCTGCAACTTCCAGTTTTGTAGGAAAACATGAACAGAGCAGAAGCCCCTTGATAAAAAGTTTTTAGAGCAATAATTGAGATCAAGTAGCAAATAAGTAACCTGAAATCTGGCAATGCTTGCATGTGCTATGTAGTCAAAACTAATAACTACAAAGGAAGTTAAAATGCCAGAAGTGTTTCAGGGGACTTTGAGACACAGCTTCCAGGAACTCAAGGCAATGTGGGGAGGTGGGAAGCTCAGGATATTTTATTGCAGCAGCAGAACTCAGAATGTGTATAATATGGAATTATACACATTCAGTTCTGAAAAAGAGAATAAATTGCCATTTGAACTCTTAGTGCTTTTCAGCTGCTTACTGCTTCCTAATTCATTTCACTCTTGAACTGAACATCTCTTTTACATTTCCTGTTTTTCAGCTGACCCAGCTCAGGGTCCTGTACTGCTGTTCTGAGGGTTAAATTCCACTAAATAACGGGATGCCAATTAAGGGTTTGTTGTAGGTGTCATAGTACCAGTGGTTTGATAAGCAGTCATCCTTATTTTTATTATTGAGTCGGCTGCTGAGATCATCTGAAAGAAGAGACTTCGTCTTCTCTCTGCTGACAGAGTCTGCAGTGTATTGCTATTGCTCTGTGAATTTAACATTCCCGGCCTTGCAGCACTTGTTTTCTTAAAAATATTTACAGATCTTTATTTCTGGTAAGAGGACACCAAGTGGCAGACTAAGAGCGTTCTGATCAGAGTGGAAATCCAACGCCACAGCGGGACTGATGCTGAGTTAACCTACAGTTATCTCTGAAATCCAACCAGAAACCGGAATCTCTTTTCTCTTTAAACTGGATCCAGATTTTCACTTAGAATATTTATCAAAACTATAGGATTTAAGTCAGATTTTTTTTTAGATAGGGGTCAGAATCAACTGCAATTTTTCAAGCAGGAATTTCCAGACTTGTCGTTTGAGAAAATCTTGCCCTGGCAATGCAGGTGTGTGAGCCTCTTCCCCAAATTCACCCTGCAGAGACAGAGAGAGCTCCCAGCTCTGCTCCTGCTCCTCTCCAGACAGCCTCAAGCTCTGGCAATATAAATACTAGATGTGTTACTGAAGGATCAGACCCTTAGATCTGTTATTATGAGTTGATTAAAAAAAAATAAGTGGCTTTTGAGAAAAAAAAATCCTCAATCATCCTTTTTACACCAAGCTGCAAACAGTAAAATTTGATTATAAAAGGAAAGTTGTACTTTGTTTTCCTCAGGAGCTCCTCAGTCATTTTCAAGTCAGTTCCCTCCCTAAAGCCACTGTTATCTATATGAAAAGAGTAACCAAATTGTAGGTGTTTCTTTATTCCACCATAAATTGACATGTTCTAACAAGACAGTCTGTTTGCTTTTATTGTTCAAAAGCCCCTAAGTCTTCACTGTCTGCTTCTCCACTTGTCTTAAATGTTTGATTAAGCACTGTGAGAATTGTCAGTATTGATAAACTTCTTTCCAGTACATTAAGCACTCTAATCCTTTACATTCCTACTCTATCTCTATTGCCAAGTCACTCGGCTTCCTTAGCATTTGATTTTAGGCCAATATTTGCATTAGAAAAGGCCCATAAATAAAAATTACTGTAAGAGCGGGAGAAACTGTTTTTCTGCATCTGAAGATTTCTGACAGAAACAGTATGTGAAAGGCTCTGCTTGTTCCTCTGCAATCACAGCAACTAAAGAGCTGTCTAGTGAGCTAATTAAAAGGGGTAATTAAGCTCAGCACTTTTTTCCCAGTTTTCTAAAAATCTTAATTTTGAGGAGTGACAATGCTATTTATCTTTCCTTCAGGAGCCTGAAGCAGCAGGAGGGTTTTGGCGTGCGCGCTGTATTTTGGATTAAACTGCTTGTTTTCTGGGATAATTCCATATTAGAGCTGTTCATAACTCAGGATAAACTCTGCCCATTTTTGGCACTGTTAGGGTCAGCATTTTGGTTTTCTTTTTTATTGCATTCTTTTCTCCAGACCACTCCAAGATTGAAATTTCTGTGTCAAATGCAGAATGTGTCCTAATCTATTTCTCAGTGCTTAAGATTTCAGATTTAGAATGCAATATTGTGTCAATGTATTTCCTAATATATTGGTGTTAGTGTTGAGCGCACATATATATATATATAACTATATAACTATGTCTATAACTCCCGGTTATACACAGGGGAGGAGAGAGGGTAGAAGACCCAGAGAAAACAGAAGGTGTAACAGAGAACATTGGGTCTGCAGCATTCTTCATAAATAACACAGAANAATTTGATTATTTCGACTTTATTTTGGCTTTCTCTCGATGAATTTCACTCAGGTGAGTTCTGGGGATGGAGGGACATTCCAGGGCAGCAGGGACATGCTGGAAATGATGTACATTCCTATTACACAAACATAACACTGGCAGAAAACCTTAATATCCCCTTTTCCATATTTTGTGAAAGCAAAACGGTGAACCCTGATCATTTGGATGCCAGAATTATTTGGTATCTCAACACTAACACCAATATATTAGGAAATATGTTGACACAAGCTTAACCATGCCACAAGGAGTACGGAACTCTGCCACCTCCAGATGAAACCCAGCATGGCCAGAGTTCGTTCTTATCAAAATCTGCCCAAGGTGAGAGCAAGTATTTGGCTACTTCCCTCTTTAAAAGATGATTTGGGCATGGCACGTGCAGCACAGAACAAATATCAGTGACTATCCAGGGTAAAAGTGCACAGCCTGGGTCCTAACCCTGTAATCTTGACACAGACTTTGTTTCCAGGCACAGCAATAAGTATTTTGCCTGAGTAAAGGCAAGGAGGATCAGGCTCCACGGTGCAATTTCGTATGAAAATGAAGTGGATGAGATATTTCTACCAGGCTCATTTAAAATAAAATAGGAGGGCTGCCTTTTTGTCTGCGCTGCTAATAAGAAAAATATGCTGGAATAGAAGGTAATTGTTATAAGGTATGTCCCCATTTTTCTCAATTTTGCCCAGTTTTCTTTGATATTATTAGGGATGTCATATATAAATGGTGTTCCTTCAAGGTGGATTCATTCATTTTGGAGATGTACATTCTTCTAGTACATATATAAGTTACATATATATATATATATATATAACTATGTAGCTATATATATAACTCCCGGTTATACACAGGGGAGGAGAGAGGGGAGAAGACCCAGAGAAAACAGAAGGTGTAACAGAGAACATTGGGTCTGCAGCATTCTTCATAAATAACACAGAA